>JAJPUD010022500.1:0-11654 GCA_023553655.1 Myrmecobius fasciatus | reverse complement strand
TTTTTTTTTTTTTTTTTTTTTTTTTTTTTTTTTTTTTTTTTTTTTGCGTCAGGGCAAGGAAGAAGATGGTGGAGGAGGGAGTAGAAGAAGGAGGCGGGTCTGGCCGTTTCTCGAGTCGCGATTGGTCAATTGGGAGGGGTCGCGTCTGGAGTAGAAAAACTGCGCACAACTCACGGGGCTGGGGTGGTGCCGGGCGGAGCGCAGGTAAAAGGTTAGCCCTAGGGACTGGGTGCTGATGGCGGGGTGGGGAGGGGGTTGAGGATGGGGGGTAAGGAGGAAGAGGAGGAGGAGGAGGCAGGTTTCTGGCCTGTGGCCGACCTACTGAGTCTTTGGGGAAGTAGCAGAGAAAAGCTAGGCATTCACTGCCATGTCCTCTGGCACTTAGTCCATGCGACTGGTTCTCATTTGCCGCCGGGCTTCAGTGATGATGGAGAGAGAGGGATGGGGGAAGCATGTGGAGGGTCCTTCTGCGTATGGCGATTTTATGAAAGTAGAAATTAGATAATTTTCAGTCTTTCCCTCTTTCCTCTCCGCCTTAATGTCCTGTTGAGTAGCTTTTGGCAAAGGGGAAGCAATCCAGAATTTTAAAAGTTGGGGTGCTTCAGGCAGACACAGAGTAAAGCTAGACCTTGAGGGATTCGGCCTTGTGGACTAACTTTTCCACCCTGTGTTGGCGAACAAATGATTGAATCTCTCCCTGAGCTTTACAGTACTATCTCCAACTTGTTAAGGAGCTACATGGATGAATGGGGCCATGTGAATGATAACTTTTGAATATCATCATAAGTTCATCTATGAAGTAATGCTACCTTATTCTGTTGTTGAATTTCTATCTGACCCACCAATTAACTAAGCTAAACAGAAAGTCATGGGCTTACAACATTGCAGTAAAGATAATGTAGTGCAACTTTATAGTTTATGAAAAATTTGCCCAAATCACTTTGTTTTTTGTGGGGGAGGGGAGAATAGTTATTTTTTAAACTACAAGATGGTTACCAGAGCAGGCTATTGTTTGAAACAAGATCATGGATTGAAATTCTGAAGTCAAATGCCAATCTTTCTGATACCTTTCTTTGTAGTTATATGGGAATCTATTCTAGGTATATAATAAGATACTTTGCTTTAAAATAAGGCTAGATTATTATTATTATTATTTTTTTTTTTTTTTGTAACTGTCTGGCCTCAACAGTTCTTAGGATGACACGTTTTTGTGTATGGCAAAAATAATAGAGATACTGCCAAGAAATTTAGTTAATGTATGTAATATGTGGTAATCAGATGTTTCATTTAGATAATTTTACTTTCAGTTAGATATGTAATTAGTTGAATAGAATACTCAAGCAGTAATCATTAATGGCTTGATATCAACTTTTTTTTAAAAGCATTTTATTTACAAAACATATGCATGGGTAATTTTTCAACATTGACCCTTGCAAAACTTTCTGTTCTGAATTTTTCCCTCCTTCCCCCCACCTTCTACTCTAGATGGCAGGTAGTCTAAAACATGTTAAATATGTTCAAATATATGATAAATCCATATACATACGCATACATGTTCATAAAGTTATCTTGCTGCATAAGAAAAATCAAATCTAGAAAGAAAAAACCTGAGAAGGAAAACAAAATGCAAGCAAACATCAACAGAAAGCATGAAAATGCTGTGATGTGGTCCACACTCCATTCCCACAGGCCTCTCTCTGGATGTAGATAGCTCTCTTCATCACTGAACGATTGGAACTGGCTTGAATCATCTCATTGTTGGAAAGAGCCATGTCCATCAGAAGTAATCATCATATAGTCTTGTTGTTGCTGTGTACAATAATCTCCTGGTTCTGCTCATTTTCACTCAGCATTAGTTCATGCAAGTCTCTCCAGGCCTCTTTGAAATCATTCTGTTGGTCGTTTCTTACAGAACAATATTATTCCATGACATTCATTATACCATAGTTTATTCAGCCATTCTCCAATTGATGGGCATCCATTCATTTTCCAGTTTCTAGCCACTACAAAAAGAGCTGCCACAAACATTTTTGCACTTGTGGGTCCCTTTCCTTCCTTTAAGATCTCTTTGGGATATTAGCCTAGTAGAAACACTGCTGGGTCAAGGGATATGCACAGTTTGATAACTTTTTGATCATAGTTCCAAATTGCTCTCCAGAATGGTTGGATCCATTCACAGGTCCATAAGCTTTCCTCATTAATTTTTCCTGTCATCTTAGCCAATCTGACAGGTATGTAGTGGTATCTCAAGAGGAGTCTTAATTTACATTTCTCTGATCAATAGTGATTTGGAGCACCTTTTCATATGACTAGAAATAGTTTCAATTTCTTCTTATCTTAATTTGCATTTCTTTGATCAGTAGTGATTTGGAGCTCCTTTTCTTATGCCTACAAATAGTTTCAATTTCTTCATCTGAAAATTGTCTTTTCATATCCTTGCATATCAATTGGAGAATGGCTTGAATTCTTATAAATTTGAGTTAATTCTCTATGTTTTAGAAATGAGGCCTTTATCAGAACCTTTGAATATAGAAACGTTTTCACAGTTTATTGCTTCCCTTCTAATCTTGTCTGCATTTGTTTTGTTTATGCAAAAAGTTTTTTAATGTAACATATTCAAAATTATCTATTTTGTGATCAATAATGATCTCTAGTTTTTCTTTGGCCACAAATTCCTTCCTTCTGCACAGATCTGAGAGGTAAAGTATCCTATGTTCTTCTGATTTGTTTATACTATTCTTTATCTCTCAGCATGAACCCATTTTGACCTTATGTTGGTATATGGTGTTAGGTGTGCATCAATGCCTAGTTTCTACCATACCAATTTCCAATTTTCCCAGCAATTTTTGTCAAATAGTGAGTACTTATCCCAAAAGCTGGGGTCTTTGGGTTTATCAAACACTATATTGCTGTAGTTATTGCCTACTTTGTCCTGTGATCCTATCCTTTTCCACTGATCGACTACTTTATTTATTAGCCAGTACCAAATGGTTTTGATGACCGCTGCTTTATAATATAGTTTTAGTTCTGGTACAGCAAGGCCAACATTATCAGCATTTTTTTTTTCATTAATTCCCTTGAAATTCTTGACCTTTTGTTCTTCCAGATGAACTTTGCTACTATTTTTTCTAGATATGCAAAATAATTTCTTGGGAGTTTTATTGGTATGATACTAAATAAGTAAATTATTTTGGGTGGTATTGCAATTTTTATTATATTAACTCAATGAGCATTTGATACTTTTCCAATTGAGTAGGTCTGAATTTATTTGTGTGGAGAGTGTTTTGTAGTTTAGTTTGTATAGTTCCTGACTTTTCCTTGGCAGGTAGATTCCCAAATATTTTATCCTATCTACAGTTATTTTGATGAAATTTCTTTTTGTATCTCTTGCTGCTGAACTTTGTTGGTAACATATAAAAATGCTGATGATTTATGTGGATTTATTTTGTATCCTGCAACTTTGCTAAAGTTGTGAATTGTTTCTAGTAGTTTTTTTAATTGAGTCTCTAGGGTTCTCTAAGTATAACATCATATCATCTGCAAAGAGTGATAATTTGGTTTCCTCATTACCTACTCTAATTCCCTTAATCTCTTTTTCTTCTCTTACTGCCAAAGCTAGCATTTCTTTTTTTTTATATTATTAATACTTTTTATTTGCAAAACATATGTATGGGTAATTCCTAAACATTAACCCTTACAAAGCTTTCTGTTACAAATTTTTTCCCCATACTCCCCACCCCTCCCCTAGATAGCAGGATATCCACTACATGATAATTATGTTAGAATACTTAAATCGAATATATGTATAGTTATTGCCACACATCATTTTTTTGTTCAGGAGAAATCGTATCTATAAGAGAGAATAATCCGATAAAGGAAATACAATGCAAGCAAACCTCAATAGAGAACATGAAAATGTTATGTTGTGGTCCACATTTCACATCCCTCTCTCTGGGTGTATATGGCCTTCTTCACTGAACAATTGGAATTGGTTTGAAGCATTTCATTGTTGAAGAGAGTCATGTCCTTTAGAACTGATCCTCATATAGTACTGTTGTTGCCGTGTACAATGATCTCCTGGTTCTGCTCATCTCACTCAGCATCAGTTCATGCAAGTGTCTCCAGGCCTCTCTGAAATCGTCCTGCTGGTCGTTTCTTACAGAGCAATAATATTTCATAACATTCATATACCATAATTTATTCAGCCACTCTCCAATTGATGGGCATCTACTCAGTTTCCAGTTTCTAGCCACCACAAAAAGAGCTGCCACAAACATTCTTGCACATGTGGGGCCCTTTCCTTCTTTTATGATTTCTTTGGGATATAAGCCCAATAGAAACACTGCTGGGTCAAAGGGTATGCACAGTTTGATAACTTTTTGAGCATAGCTCCAAATTGCTCTCCAGAATGGTTGGATCCGTTCACAGCTCCACCAACAATGCATCAGAGTCCCATTCTTCCCACATCCCCTCCAACATTCATCGTTATCTTTTCCTGTCATTTTGGCCAATCTGACAGGTGTGTAGTGGTACCTCAGAGTTGTCTTAATTTGCATTTCTCTGATCAATAGTGATTTGGAGCAACTTTTCATATGATTATAAATAGTTTTAATTTCATCATCTGAAAATTGTCTATATCCTTTGACCATTTATCAATTGGAAAATGGCTTGAATTTTTATAAATGTGAGACAATTCTCTATATATCTTAGAGATGAGACCTTTATCAGAACCCTTAAATGTAAAGATGATTTCCCAATTTATTGCTTCCCTCCTAATCTTGACTGCATTGGTTTTGTTTGTACAAAAACTTTTTAACTTAATATAGTCAAAGTTATCTATCTGGTTTTCAATTAAGAGTTCCAGTCCTTCTTTGGACATAAATTTATTCCATCTCCATAGGTCTGAGAGGTAAACTATATTACATTCCTCTAATTTACTTATAGTATCACTCTTTATATCCAGATCATGAACCCATTAAGATCTTATCTTGGTATGTGGTGTTAGATGTGGGTCAAGCCCTAATTTCTTCCAAACTAGTTTCCAATTTTCCCAGCAGTTTTTGTCAAATAGTGAGTACTTATCCCAGAAGCTGGGGTCTTTGGGTTTATCAAAGACTAAATTGCTATAGTTATTGCCTAGTTTGTCTTGTGATTCTCTCCTATTCCACTGATTGACTACTCTATTTCTTAGCCAGTACCAAATGGTTTTGATTACCGCTGCTTTGTAATATAGTTTTAGATCTGGTATAGCAAGTCTACCATCTTCAGCCTTTTTTTCATTAATTCTCTTGAAACTCTTGACCTTTTGTTCTTCCAAATTTTTTAGTATTTTTAGTATTTTTTCTAGATCTGTAAGATAATTTCTTGGGAGTTTGATTGGTATGGCACTAAATAAGTAAAATTATTTGTCATTTTTATTATATTCGCTCGGCCTACCCATGAGCATTTTAAGTTTTTTCAATTGACTAGGTCTGATTTTATTTGTGTGTAAAGTGTTTTGTAGTTTATTTCATATAGTTCCTGACTTTCCCTTAGCAAATAAATTCCCAAATATTTTATACTATCAACAGTTATTTTGAATGGAATTTCTTTTTGTATCTCTTGCTGCTGAACTTTATTGGTAATATATAAAAATGCTGATGATTTATGTGAAGTTATTTTGTATCCTGCAACTTTGCTAAAGTTGTGAATTGTTTCTAGTAGTTTTTTAGTTGAGTCTCTAGGGTTCTGTAAGTATACCATCATGTCATCTGCAAGGAGTGATAATTTGGTTTCCTCATTACCTACTCTAATTCCTTTAATCTCTTTTTCTTCTCTTACTGCCAAAGCTAAAATTTCTAAGACAATATTAAATAGTAATGGTGACAGTGGGCAGCCTTGTTTCACTCCTGATCTTATTGGGAATGGTTCTAGTTTGACTCCATTACATATGATGCTTGCTGAAGGTTTTAAGTAGATACTACTAATCATTTTAAGGAAACGCCCATTTATTCCTATATTCTCTAGTGTTTTTAATAGGAATGGGTGTTGGATCTTATCAAATGATTTTTCTACATCTATTGAGATAATCATATGGTTTTTGTTAATTTGGTTATTAATATAATTGATTATGCTAATAGTTTTTCTAATATTGAACCAGCCCTGCATTCCTGGTATAAATCCTACTTGGTCATAGTGTATTATCCTGGGGATAACATTCTGTAATCTTGTTGCTAAAATCTTATTTAAAATTTTTGCATCAATATTCCTTAGGGAAATGGGTCTGTAGTTTTCTTTCTCAGTTTCCTCCCTACCTGGTTTAGCTATCAGCACCATATATGTGTCATAGAAGGAATTTGGTAGTACACCTTCTTTCCCTATTTTTTCAAATAGTTTATATAGTATTGGGATTAATTGTTCTTTGAATGTTTGGTAAAATTCACATGTAAATCCATCTGGCCCTGGAGATTTTTTCTTAGGGAGTTGATTAATAGCTTGTTCTATTTCTTTTTCCAGAATGGGGCTATTTAAATAATTTATTTCCTCTTCTGTTAACCTAGGCAATCTATATTTTTGTAGATATTCCTCCATTTCATTTACATCATTAATTTTATTGGCATAAAGTTGGGCAAAGAAACTCCTAATTATTAGTCTAATTTCCTCTTCATTGGAGGAAAGTTCTCCCTTATCATTTTTGAGACTAACAATTTGATTTTCCTCTTTCCTTTTTCTAATCAAATAAACTAAAGGCTTATCTATTTTGTTGGTTTTTTTCATAAAACCAATTCTTGGTTTTATTTATTAATTCGATACTTTTCTTATTTTCAATTTTATTAATCTACCCTTTAATTTTCAGAATTTCCAATTTGGTATTTAATTGAGGGTTTTTAATTTTGTCCTTTTCTAGCTTTTTTAATTGTAAGCCTAGTTTATTGATCTTATCTTTCTCTGTTTTATGCAAGTAAGCATGTAGAGATACAAAATTACCCCTTATAACCACTTTAGCCATGTCCCACAAATTTTGGTATGTTGTCTCATTATTGTCATTCTCCTGGATGAAATGATTGATTGTGTCTATAATTTGCTCTTTCACCCATTCATTCTTCAGGATTAGATTATTTAATTTCCAATTAACTTGTGGTCTATTTTTCCTGGCCTTATATTACATGTGAGTTTTATTGCATCATGATCTGAGAAGGATGCATTTACTATTTCTGCTTTTCTGCATTTGATTTTTTTTTTTTTTTTTTTGCTTTTTTTTTTTGCGAGTGGGGTTGGGTTTATGTGACTTGCCCAGGGTCACACAGCTAGGAAGTGTCTGAGACCAGATTTGAACTCAGGTCCTCCTGACTTCAGGGCTGGTGCTCTAACCACTGCGCCACCTAGCTGCCCCTGCATTTGATTTTGAGGTTATTATGCACTAACACATGATCAATTTTCGTATAAGTTCCATGAACCCCTGAGAAAAAAGTATACTCCCTTCTATCACCATTCAGTTTCCTCCAGAGATCTATCATACCTAACTTTTCTAGCCTTTTGTTTACCTCCCTAACTTCTTTCTTATTGATTTTGTGATTTGATTTATCTAATTCTGAGAGAGCAAGGTTGAGATCCCCCAGTAGTATAGTATTACTGTCTATTTCTCCTTGCATCTCTGTTAGTTTCTCTTCTAGGAATTTGGATGGTATCCCACTTGGTGCATATATGTTTAGTATTGATACCGCTTCATTTTCTGTGGTACCCTTTAGTAAAATATAGTTTCCTTCCTTATCTCTTTTAATTAGATCTATTTTTGTTTTCACTTGATCCGAGATAAGGATTGCTACCCCTGCCTTTCTTTGTTCACCTGAAGCATAGTAGATTCTGCTCCAGCCCTTTACTTTCACTCTGTATGTATCTATATGCTTTAGATGCGTTTCTTGTAAACAACATATTGTAGGATTCTGGCTTTTAGTCCAGTCTGCTACCCGCTTCTGTTTTATGGGAGATTTCATCCCATTCACATTCATGGTTAAAATAACTATATCTGTTTTCCCTGCCATCTTATTTACCCAGAGTTATGATTTTCTCTTCCCTTTCCCCTCTCTCCCTTCCCCCCTCCCCTGTACTTTGCTCTTGATGACCACCACCCACCAATAAACCTCCCTCCTTTAGAATCCTTCCCTCCACTTTATACCTTTCCCCTAATCCTTCTATTACTTCATCCCTTTCCTTTCCTCCTTTCCCTCCCACCTTCCCACAAGGAGGGTCAGGCCTTTCTTTGAAGCCAAATGTGTCTGATATACTCTCTTAGAGTCCAATCTAATGAGAGTAAGGTTTACACAATACTCATCGCCCTTCCTTATTTCACTCAATTATATTAGATCTTCTGTGTCTCTGTATGAGATTTTGCCTTATTTTACCTTCTTTATTTTTACTTTGCCTCCCCCCCTTTTTTTTTCAGTATGGTGTCCCTTTCACCTCTAATTTCCTTTCCATTATTATCAAAGAAAAATCGAATTATACCCCCATTCTTTAAGGATACCTCTAGTAGAAATATAGTTTTCAAGAGTTCTTTCCTTTTTATTTTTTTATGCTTCTTTTGAGTTCTGTATTTGGAGGTCAAATTTTTTGTTCAGATCTGGTCTTTTCATTAGAAATAGGTGAAATTCTCCTGTATCATTAAATGATCATCTTCTTCCCTGCAGGATAATGCTCATTTTAGCAGGATAGTTTATTCTTGGGCTGTAATCCAAGTTCCTTTGCCTTTAGGAATATCTGGTTCCAGGCCCTTCAATCCTTCAATGTGGAGGCTGACAGATCCTGTGTGATTCTAATTATTGATCCTCGGTATTTGAATTGTTTCTTTCTAGCTGCTAGCAGAATCTGTTCTTTGGTGCTATAGTCCTGAAATTTAGCCACGATATTCCTTGGGGTTTTAATTTTGGGGTCTCTTTCAGGAGGTGATCGATGAATTCTTTCAATGGTGATTTTGCCTTCTGATTCTACAACCTCAGGGCAGTTTTCTTTCAGGATTTCCTGGAAGATAGTGTTTAGATTCTTTTTTCCATCATGGCTTTCAGGAAGTCCAATAATCCTTAGATTGTCTCTCCTAGATCTATTTTCCAAGTCAGTTGGAGATATTTCATATTTTCTTCTATTTTTTCATTTTTTTGTGTTTTTTTTTTGACTGATTTTTGAAGTCTTATTGAGTCATTCACTTGCATTTGTTCAATTCTTATTTTTAAAGTGTTGTTTTCATCAGTTACCTTTTTTAGCTCCTTTTGTAACTGGCCAATTTATTCATTGCATACTTTTTCCACTTCACTAATTTTGTTTTTCAATAAATTGGTGTCTTTTTCATATCTCTTTTGCAGGGCATTATATGGACTGATCTCAGTTCATTACCCAATTTATCATCCAGCTCTCTTTTGAGATTCTTTGTGCAATCTTCCATAAAGCCCTTTTGAAAAGGGATCCAGTGATGGTCCTTGATGGCTTCCTCTGGAATTGTTTTGTCTACAGGAACCTCAGAATCTGGGGTCTGCCCTTCTTTCTGTGGATAGAAGCTGTCTGTGGTGAGAGTTTCTTCTGCTTCTTCATTTTTTAAGACAGAGTGGGGGTCTGTTTAAGACTGGGCAAGTTGCGGCTGCCGTAGTTTGCCCTGGGGCAATTCCACTAATTAACTTAATTTCCTGGGCCAGTGGGGCTAGGACTTTGCCTGATTTACTCCTTAAAAAAGGCAAATCTGCCAGAACACCTGCCCCCAATTAGGGCCCAGTGTACCGAGTGCCTCAGATACACCCCAGGTGTTTGGAGTTTGGAGTTTCTGCCACGCTAAGCTGAATCCCACCCTCAGTTCTGGACTGTACCGAGTAAACTGTTTATCCCTATGCCCGAGTGAAACAGACCTGATATGAAGTTCTTCAGAGGTAACTTTAAGCAGTGTCCAAATATTTCTGGATTCGTTGACTTAAAGATCAGGGTTATATAAAAGGCTTATTTTATTGTTGATTTGAGAGAAGGTCAGAGGAGGACACAGAGAGTCACGTTTTCACTCCACCATCTTGGCTCCACCCCCCTGAACTGGATAGTTGATTCTTGACTGTAATCTGAGTTCCTTTGCCTTTTGGAATATTAGATTCCAGGCCCTTTGATCCTTTAAGGTGGAAGCTGTGAGGTCTTTGGTTAATCCTGATTGTCACTCCTTGATATTTGAATTGTTTCTTTCTTTGTGCTTGCAGTATTTTCTCCTTGATTCGATAATTCTGAAATATAGCTACTATATTGCTTGGGAGTTTTCATTTTAAGGTGTCTTTCAGATGATGAGTGATTTTTTCCAGTGGCTATTTTACCCTATAGTTATTGGATGTCGGGACAGTTTTGTTTTTTTTTTTTTTTTGGTTTGAGACAATTCTTTATTGCAGAGATCCATGTCCATCAGAATTGATCATCATGTAATACTGTTGTTGCTGTGCATGATGATCTCCTGGTTCTGCTCGTTTCACTCAGCATCAGTTCATGCAAGTCTCTCCAGGCCTCTCTGAAATTGTCCTGCTGGTCGTTTCTTACAGAACAATAATATTCCATAACATTCATATACCATAATTTATTCAGCCACTCTCCAATTGATGGGCATCCCTTCAGTTTCCAGTTTCTAGCCACTACACAAAGGGCTGCCACAAACATTCTTGCACATGTGGGACCCTTTCCCTCCTCTAAGATCTCTTTGGGATATAGGCCCAGTAGAAACACTGCTGGGTCAAAGGGTATGCACAGTTTGACAACTTTTTGAGCATAGCTCCAAATTGCTCTCCAGAATGGTTGGATCCGTTCACAGTGCCACCAACAACGTATTAATGTCCCAGTTTTCCCACATCCCCTCCAACATTCATCATTATCTTTTCCTGTCATTTTAGCCAATCTGACAGGTGTGTAGTGGTATCTCAGAGTTGTCTTAATTTGCATTTCTCTGATCAATAGTGATTTGGAGCAAGTTTTCATATGACTAGAGATGGTTTTAATTTCATCATCTGAAAATTGTCTGTTCATATCCCTTGACCACTTATCTATTGAAGAGTGGCTTGAATTCTTATATATATATGAGACAATTCTCTATATATTTTAGAAATGAGGCCTTTATCAGAACCATTAAATATAAAGATGATTTCCCAATTAGATGCTTCCCTCCTAATCTTGTCTGCATTTGTTTTGTTTGTACAGAAACTTTTTAACTTAATATAGTCAAAATTATCCGTCTGGTGTTCAATTAGGAGTTCCAAGTCTTCTTTGGACATAAATTTGTTCCATCTCCACAGGTCTGAGAGATAAACTATATTACGTTCCTCTAACTTGCTTACAAAGTCCCTCTTTATATCTAGATCATGAACCCATTTAGATCTTATCTTGGTATGTGGTGTTAGGTATGGGTCAAGCCCTAATTTCTTCCACACTAGTTTCCAATTTTCCCAGCAGTTTTTGCCAAATAGAGAGTATTTATCCCAAAAGCTGTGGTCTTTGGGTTTATCGAACACTAGATTGTTAAGGTTAATGCCTAGGTTGTCCTGATAACCTATCCTGTGCCACTGATCCACTGCTCTATTTCTTATCCAGTACCAAACGGTTTTGATGACCGCTGCTTTATAATATAGTTTTAGATCTGGTACAGCAAGGCCACCTTCATCTGCCTTTTTTTC
>JAJPUD010022499.1:0-20324 GCA_023553655.1 Myrmecobius fasciatus | reverse complement strand
CCAAGATGATAGACTATAGGCAGGGACTCCTCTGAACTCTTGCAAATTCCTCTCCAAAAATGTTGAAATAATATCTCAAAAAAGAAATCTAAAGTAGCAGAATAACAAATTTTTCAGCCAAAGATAACTTAGATGGCCAGTAGGAAAAATCTGCCTCACTTAGGTGAGAGTAGAGTGCAATCCTAGAGGGGTATATCCCAGCAAGTCAGTAGCAGGTCTTGGTGACAACAGAATATGTGGAAGCAGTTCTGGAGCTCTCATCCAACAGATGATAAAGGGGTCAAACAAATTGTCAGAAGTAAATTACATGGGTCTTTTGATGGCATAGGAAGTAGAATTCTGTTACACTGCCATACACAATATTAGGTCACAGTCCTTGAACAAAAAAGGCCACTATTAGGAGCAGTGACCCTGGTGATAGTTCAAGAGATGAAAAAAGTACTCCTGGTCACTAACAGAGGAGAACATAGAGCAGAAGAGCAATGACCAAACTTCTCTTAAGTTCAGACTACTAAGGAAAAACTGAACACATACAAATTCTCAACAGCATGAAAAACCTAAAGGTTGGGACAGTGCCACTTTCATCCCAGGAGCAAAACCCAATTTTAACATAAACTTAAAAGACTAAGAAATTGACTGGGAAAATAAGCAAATGACAAAAATAAAAATAAAAAGAGAGGGGGCAGATCAACTAGAAACTAATGTCTTTGAGACATCAAAAAATCATAAAATAAAATTAAAAGAATGAAAAAAGTAAAAAACCATGAAACTTCTCATGTAAAAACCTCCCTTTAAAATAGATTAAGGAGAGCTGATATGAGAATTATTGAATAACTGAAGACCATAATGAGATAGACAGACAGACAGACAGACAGGCAGAGATAGAGATAGAGAGAGAAAGGGACAAAAAGAGAGACAGACAGCCAGACACACACACACACACACACACACACACACACACACACACACAGAGCCCTTAGACATCTCATTTCTTTTTCTTATTATTTTTATTAGAGCTTTTTATTCACAAAACATATGCATGGATGATTTTTCAATAATGACCCTTGCAAAACCTTCTGTTCCAAATGTTCCTCTCCTCCCCATCCCACCCCCTAAATAGTGGGTAGTCCAATAAATGTTAAATATGTTAAACTATATGTTTAATCCAATAAAGGTATACATAGTTATACACTTATCTTGCTGTACAAGAATAATCGGATCAAGAAGGAAGAAAAAAAAAAACTCGAGAAAGAAAACAAAATGCAAGCAAACAACAAGAGAAAGAGTGAGGATGTTATGTTGTGGGACACATTTACTTCCCACAGTCCTCTCTCTGAGTGTAGATGGCTCTCTTCATCACTGAACAATTGGAACTGGTTTGAATCATCTCATTGTTGAAGGGAACCATGTCCACCAGAAATGATCATTGTGTAGTATTGTTGTTGCCGTGTATAATGATCTCCTGGTTCTGCTCATTTCATTTAGCATCAGTTCATGTAAGTCTCTCCAGGCCTCTCTGAAATCATCCTGTTGGTCGTTAATTACCTAATGGGTAAGTGATTCTTTGTTGAAATCTGAAATAGCATGTTCAATACCCTCTGATCTTTTAATAGTATAGCTGCTAAGTCCTATGCAATTCTGATTGGGTCTTGACCTGTAAAGTTTGATAATATATCTTGGAATTTTATTTTGGGATCTCTTTCTTGAGATGATTGGTAGATTCTTTCAGTCTCTCTTTTGTCCTCTGCTTTCAGGATAATAGGGCAGTTTTTATTGATAATTTTCTGAAAGATGCTAAGTTCTCTTTTTGATCATAGCTTTCAGCTAGTCCAGTGATTCTGAAATTTTCTCTCCTAGATGGATTTTCCACTGCTATTGTTTTTCCCATGAGGTATTTTACATTTGTTTCTATGTTTTCATTTTTTAAAATTTTAATTGCTATTGAATTTTTATTTTTCTTGTCTCATAGAGTTATTAGTTTCCCTTTGCTCATTACTAACTTTTAAGTAGTTGTTTTCCTCAATTTGGTCAATTATACTTTACAAAAAGTTGTGGGGTTGTTTTTTTGTTTTTTTGTTTTTTTTTTTTCTGTTTGACCAATTCTACTTGTTAGGAATTTATTTTTCCTGTTATTGACGTTTTTAAATAATTCTCTTACCTAACTTTCATTTCTTTCCCCAGTTTTTCTTTTATCTCTCTGATATGATTTTTAAGCTCCTTTTTAAACTCTTCCATGAGTTCTTTCTGGATTTGAGACCCATTTTTCTTTGGGGTTTTGCCTGAAGGTTTTTTGGCATTGTTGCCCTCTTCTGATTTTGTGTCTTAATCTTCCCTGTCACCATAATAACTTTCTATGGTCACATTGTTTTCTTTTTTTCCTTATTTTTTTTTTTCTTTTTCGTCCTTTGACTCTCTTTTAAATTTAAGCTCTGCTTTTGTTTTCTGGGTTACAATGAAGCATATGGAGGTTTGACTACTGGAAACTACTGTTTGTCAGGGATTATTCTGAAGTGCCTGGCAATTTTGAGAGTTGGAATTAGCTTGGTCCCTTAACTATGCTGAGGAAAGTGGGGTGTCCCAGTCTTGACATTTGCCTATTCCACTGTGCTGGAATTCAGGATAGGGCTTGCTGCTGGCTTCCTGGGACACTTTCTATCCTGAATTGCATTTCCCTTTTCCCAGAATTAGACAATTTTTACTTGTTGTCCTTTACTTGTGATTCAAAGATTGTTTCACTCCATCTTTTTATGGGTTCTGCTTTTTAAGTTTTTGTTTTGTGGTGCTATTTTTTGGTTGTTTGGAAATGAATAAGAAAGTGTTATGGTGACTGACTGCTTACTCTGCCATCTTAGCTCCCAGAAGTGAACCCTCTCTTTTTTTTTCTAACTCTTGCCACAAATGTGTCAGTTGCTAAAAAGTTTATCCTTGTGATGTCCTCTTCATTTGATTTTAATTCATTTTGCTTGTCTATGATTTTATTTTAATTCAGGCAAACTTACAATGCCACTTATTAACATATTTTAAAATTACAAAAAAATTTTAATTCCATCATTTATTTTAAATAGAAAGGTATGTATTTAAAAGCTAATTACACTTTGTACTGCATATTACTTTAGTTGAATCTCAATATATAATTAATGAATTAATTAAAATTTCATGGTGCATGTTTTAAAGTTGTTATTTATGCATTGTTAACTAAAATTGCAAGTTGCCTTTATTAATAAAGCCAATTAAATCATCTGCTAAAATCCATTAAAAAGTAATTCATTTAAATATAATTATAAGCCATATTGCACAGTATACACATTAGATAGTTAATAAATATAATAGTGTTTCATTGTGTATGCTATTGTTTCAAAAAGACAATTATCATATGAATTTATACTTGTCAGTTTAATGTAGAAAAAAATTAGATTATATAGCAGAATAAGAGTGAAAAAATAAGGGCAAATACATAAGAAAAGTTATCAGATTTTCATGATTAATATTTTTAAAGTCACTTATAACTCAAAATGGCACACTTTTCATTTTGCAGAAAATTAATATCAACATTTTTTGGTATGTGCTAGAAAGAATGCTGTGGAAGAGATAGTCAATATAAGTTCTCATTACAGCTGTGTTACTAATTTGCTATGATCTTGGCTAAGTCTCTGAACTTGACTTAGTTTTGTTTTGTTTTGTTGTTATCAACAAAATGGAGGTAATGTTATCAGCTCTCCTAATTCAAAGGGTTCTTATAAGGACCAAATGTACACTTAGGTGATTTAGTGGATAGAGTGCTGGACTTGGAGTCAAGAAGATTCAACTTCATGAGTTCTTATCTGACTGACAACCCTATTTGCTTCAGTTTTTGATCTCTAAAATGAGCTAGAGAAGGAAATGGGAAACAACTCCAAATCAGATCAAAAGGAATAAGAAAGGACAACAATAAGAACAACAATTACCAAATGATGTAACATATGTACATGTTTTGAAAAATTCCTCCTTTTTCTAAAATTCTGATGGAAAAAAAATTGGTTGATATGCCCAGGCTGAAATACATGCAAATATATACACACAGTGACAAATATAAATACATACAATGTATACCCCCATACATGTATTTGTGCATGTGTATGCTTATATATGTATGTATGTATGTATGTATGTATATATCTATATCTATAATTTATTTTTCAATTCTTCAATGCAAATTGTACTTCTACAAACTATCCATATCTGAAAAAGAATCAAAGTGGACACTTTTCAATTTGTATGTGGTCTTTTTATTTTTACTGTTTAAATTTATTATCTATTACAAATTCATCAATTAGCAGAGTTAGCATGGTGCTTGACACACAATGCTTGTTTACTTTTTATCTTTTTTTTAATTTATCCTATTCTGAAGTACAAAAAATTAAAGAAACATTTTCATAACATTACAGAATAGAAAAAAAAGATTGTATGTGAAACTACAAATCTATTGTGTAAAACTTTCTGTTCCTTTTAAATATATAATAAATTTAGCTTGTAACATTTTCTTCCTTCTCCCCCCTCCAGCCTAGAGATGGTTATCATTAAATACAAGTATGTATAAATATATATGTGGTATGAAAGCATTTTTATATATTTCTATTTATTTGGACTATTATAAACATCCAAATGAACTATAAAGGTTATATTAAGTAAAATGCTATCTGCATCCAGAGACTGATTATTTATTGACTGATTTCTTGATTGACACTAGATACTTTAATCTCCTTGTCCACAGGCCACTATCCTATTCTCAAAGTTCAATTCTCTTCTCAGTTTCAATTCCTGTCCTTAAACTAGGGGAAATTCTCTCAAGCAACTTAATTACAATTTCACAATCTATTGATCTCTCATGAACAATTCTTCTATTTACCATCAACAACTCAGAAGTAGGTTATATCTT
The DNA here is from genome assembly GCA_023553655.1 of Myrmecobius fasciatus. Classification (NCBI taxonomy): domain Eukaryota; kingdom Metazoa; phylum Chordata; class Mammalia; order Dasyuromorphia; family Myrmecobiidae; genus Myrmecobius; species Myrmecobius fasciatus. Next base: position 15,409 of record JAJPUD010022499.1, on the reverse strand, counting down.
TGAACTTTGCTATCAGACAAATTTATTTCACTTCCACAATCAAATTACATTATATCATCATGTCCTCCTACAAATTTATTTAACTCCCTCCTTCCTTCCCTTCCTCCTCTGTCTCTCTCTGTCTCTGTCTCTGTCTCTCTCGTGTGTGTGTCTGTCTGTCTCTCCACATCAATCAATCAATAAGCATTTATTATGTATTTTCTCTGTGTCAGTCATTGAGTTGTGTTCATGATACCAAAAAAAAAGAGAAATCATAACTTCTCTCAAAGAATTTATATTAGGAAAGACATGTACATATAAAGATACATACAAAATAAATACAAAGCAATTACTGTTGTTGATCGGGGGCCTTTTCTTCTCGTAGAGGACCAATAATGTCACCAGAGTTGCAAGTGAATTGGATTTCAGTGAAGCAGAACTGTCCAAAGTCATCAACTTCATTCTTTCTTTCAGAGTCTTCAGATTTCAGGGGCTGGATTATTGGTTATGGTTTTGATTCAGTGAGAGACATTGACTTTTTTAGGTTAGGTCTCCCAGATCTCAGCTTCTCTGAGGAAAAACCCATTCAGTAATTAAAAACTAGGTTGTTATAGCTTGTCCTTCATCCTTAAAGAGAACTTTGATATTAGGAAAGTGATAGTATAACATACAAATGAATTGAATTGAAGTGAGGGAGGATTAAAAAGTCAACAACATGAGTTTGTTCTCTAGAATCATCTGGGTTCAATGGCAAGATATAGATCAAATCAGGATGACTGATAATAGTCCTGAATGTTTTGAGGGACCTTAGCCTTTTAAAAATATATTCTTTAACAGGTGTCAGTCTGGCTGAGAAATCAAATAAGTAATTAAGACAAGATAAGTATTGAGTCAGGGAATGGCCTATTTTCCCCTAGGCAAAATAAAAATAAAAATCAATCTGGAAGGGGAAGAAACTCAAAGTGTGTGGCCAAAACACAAACAATGGGTATTTACATTCATTCTGAGCCAATCAAAACCTTAACAAAAATCAAGTGAGGCTAGTCTTGGAATCTAATGCTGATTAATCAATGAAAGCCAGAATAATTTGGGTTTAAGGGATGGTCCCTTGGTAAGCACCAAGATATCTTGTGATATTTCATTTATCAAAATTTACATTACCTTGGGTAGAGCACCTGCAGGTAAATATATAATGCCATATGGGGCCAATGTGAAGAGAAGGGAAAGTCAAGAAGAAAAGAAAAGAAAAAGAAGAGAAAATAAAAGGAGAAAGAAAAGAAAAGAGAACATGAAAGGAAACAAAAGGAAAGAAAAGGAAAAGAAAGAAACTTCTGGGTGAGAATGGAAGCAAAAAATAGTCTAGTCGACCTTCAAAAAAGTATTAGTCTGGGAGGAAAAGACCCTTAGAGATTCTGGTAAGAACAGAAACAATTATAATAATTATGGGGGAGGAGAGAAGGCACTGATAGATGTAGGAATAAAGAAAGGCTTCATCAAAAATGTGAAACTTAAAGATGACTCTGAATTCTAAAAAGTGAAGGTGAAAAGACAGTATCATCCACAAAGGAGGTACTGTCACTGCAATGGCACAATGAAAGAAGATGGAATATCAGATATAAGGAACAGCAAGAAGGTCTGATTGGCTGGATAAACACAAGAAGTCTAGTAAGATATGTTAGGGTCTGTTTTATCTTTAAATACCAAAAATAAGATTTTATATTTGAACCTATGCTTAATCAGGAACCATACACACTTAGTGGATCTCTTCCAAGATTGTACTATCCTGGAGCTTCATGTAATCAGCATAATTTTATCCATAAATAGTAGCATTTAGAAGACTTCACCATCCACAGGGAATTCTCCTTCAATTAAGACTCTAAATTATGAAACAAAGTTGAATTCTTAGGACAAAGAATTTTATGGCTCAAGTAAAGACTAGATTGAAAAAAATTGAGACTTTTAGTGGAATGCAAGCTTGCTAGTAATTATCAGTATGACATGACAATACAGTCATTGTCATAGTTTTATTGTTTATTTATTTTCATTGTCTCAGACTTGCAATTTTATCAGCATGAGGGAAATAAGGTCTTTATCAGAGAAAATTGCTCTAAAATGTTTTTCACAGTTATTATTGCTGACTATATTATCCTGCATAATATTTACTTTCTGTTTATTCTAATCTCTCTTTCTTTCTTTCTCTCTATTGTTTCACCCTGTTCATCCTCAAAAATATTTTGTATATGACTACTCTCTACCCCAATTTGATCTCCCTTCAGTCCCACCCCTATTCCCTTATCCTCTTTTTTCCTACTTTACTGTAGGTAAGAAGAGATTTTGATAATTAACTGATTATATCTATTATTACCTCTATTAGCCAAATCTGATGACATTAATGCTTTCAGTCCTATTATCGAATCTGCTTTTTTACTGTTTAAGTTCCTTAATCTCTTTTATGTGACATAAATTATGTTTATCTACCTCTATTTTTCCCCCTCTCCCAGTGCATTCCTCTATCTCTTCTCTTAATTTACTTTTATTTTTTAGGAAATTATCACATGTCAAATTCACATCCATGCCATCTGCCCATGTATACTCCTTTTAACTGACCTAATAATGAGAATATTTTTAGGATTTATAAGTATCATTTTCCTGTGTAGGAAAGTAAACATTACAACATTATTAAATCTCTTCTGATTTCTCTTTCCTGTTTGTCATTTTAGGCTTCTCTTGAGTCTTGTTTATGACAGGCAAACTTTCTATTCCTCTCTGGGTTTTTCATCAGTCATTTATTTCATTGAATATCCATTTTCTCCTCTGAAGGATTAGATTAAATTTTGCTGGGTAGATGATTCTTGGTTATAATCCTATGTCTTTGTAGTTTGTAATACCATGCTCTAAACCCTCCAATCCTTTAATGTAGAAGCTGCTAAATCCTTTGCTATCCTGACTATGCCTACTTGATATTTGAATTGTTTCTTTCTGAATACTTTGAGGCTTGATTTTAGGCTATAAAACCCAAAATATCTAATGAAGTTTCAGTAATCAAAATTTACCTTCCTTTGGGCAAAGCACCTGCAGGTAAAGATATAATACTCTATATATTGGCAGTGTGAAAGGAAGGGAAAAAATAAAGAAAAAAAGGAAGAAAAGAGGTGGGAAAAGGAAACAAAAGAAAATATGAAGTAAGAAAAGAAGCAAAAAATAGCTTTATTGGCCTTCACAAAAGAATCAGTCTAAAAGGGAAAGACTCTAAGAGTTTATGACCAGAACAGAAACAATTGCTATAATTAAGGGGAAGTTGAAAAGTTGTAGGGATGAGGAAAGAAAATATTTTTTTCACCTGAGGATACTGGAATTTGACAATAATATTCCTAGGAGGTTTCATTTGAGGATTTCTTTTAGGATGTAATTGGTGGATTCTTTGAATTTCTCTTTTATCCTCTATTATGTCAATATTGGTAGTCAAGATGGCAGAGAGAACCCAAGAAATTGCCAAAACTATCCCTAGATTCTTTTGGAAACAATACTAAATTAAGGCATCAAATTAATTATAGATTGACAAAAACTATAAAAAGCAGAGTAAATCAATTTTTCAGTTTGAGATAACTTAGAAGGACTTTAGGAAAAGTCTGTATGACTGGGGTAAAATGAGGAATGCAGCCTGGCAAAGATGTTATGCAGGCAATATAACAAGAAGTTCTTAGCTATAGCACAGATTAGCAGCAAAGGTCTACTAGTAATGATTGAGTAGGCTACTTATGAGGTTTCCAGCCCTAGCCCAGGAACAAATTGCCAACCCTGGCCCAATAGGCACAATTACTGTACATCAATTCAGTAAAATGGACAGCACCTTCAGTTATAGTGTGGAAAGCTAGTGATAAGGTTCCTATCCCCCAGAAAAGAAGCTTGGGACAGAATTCTCTGTGCCCTAGAAGTAGAGTTCAACTTTTAAAAAAGTGAAAAAACAAAACAAAACCCAAAAAGACTTTTGACCAAAGAAAACTACAATGGTGACAGGGAACATATTCAGAAGAAAACAGCAATGGCAAAATATTTACATGTCAAGCTTCAAAGAAGATATGACTCAAGATGAAAAACATGTCTTGGAAGAGCTCAAAAAGGATGTTTAAAATCAAGTAAGAGAGGGAGAAGAAAAATAAGGAAAATAAATGAGATCTATACAGGAGAATTATGAAAACGTCAACAGTTAACAAACATGAAAAATCAAATTCCTTAAAAAACAGAATTGACAAATTGAAAAAAAATCCTATTAAAGAAAACAATTACTTAGTAAGTAATAGAATTGGCTACATGGAAAATTTTTCACTGAAGAAAATTAGTCCTTTAAAAATAAAATTGTCTAAATGGGAAAGATGGTTTAAAAAAAACTAATTGAATAGAGTAATTCATTCAAAATTAGAATTGGGCAAATGGTAGCTAATGATTCATCAAGAATCAATAGAACAAAATCAAAAGAATGAAAAAATAGAAAAAATGAGAAATACCTCATTAGAAAAACAATTCTTGGAAAATAGATTCAGGAGAGAGAATTTAAACATTATTGGATCACCTGAAAGCCATGACCACAATAGAACATGGACAATATCTTTCAAGAAATCATCAAGGCAAATTACCCTTATAGCCTAGAACCAGAGGGTAAAATAGTAATTTTACTATCACTAATTAATAATTAGCAATTGCTAAATAGTGGTTTGCTATTACTATTATTAATAAGATCCATCACCTACTTCCTGAAAGAGATACCAAGGAATATTGCAGCCAAATTTCAGAATTCACAGTTCAGGGAGAAAATTCTGAAAGCAGCTAGAGAGAAATAATTAGAATACTTTTAATTGTTGAATGAATTTTCTTAATAATTTAATTATCTAATGCTGCATAAACCAACATAAATCAGAAAAACAAGTTTTGCTATGTTCTTAGCATGATGCAACGAGCCATTGATTTATTTCATTCCTAATTCAGTCAGTAGCATTTATACATCTTATGAGAACAAAAAAAAAATTAAAAGGATAACCATTACAGTGTAACTTGTGATACAGAAGAAAAAATATGTTTGTAAAGAAAAATGTTTATCATTAGCTTCAGTAGAAAGAAAAGGGATGTGTCTTTGTTAGTTAGCTAGTTTTAATAAATCAAAGGAAACTACCTATCAGATTAGAAAAGAAAGATGAGGATACCAGAGACAATTAAGTTCTTTTTTAGCAATTGGGTCTTTTTCTACCAATTTGGGGAACATGGAAGATCCTGAATGGAACAAGGTTTTGCAGCTGCTTCCACATTTCTTTCAGTGGTCATACACAGCAAAATACACAAAAAAATGCAGCAGTAATGTTCTCCCTAAAACCCCCTTTCAACATAGTAGAAATTTATATCTTAAGAGATCTTGATTCTCTGTTCTCTTAAGCATGCCTACAATTCTTGAGAAGGGATTGGAAAAAACTGAGGCTGGTGAATTGCTTATGTTTGAAAATTCTAAGCTGCAGAAAACAAACAGGTGTCCACATTAAGTATAGTACCAATATAGTGCACTCTTGGGAGCAGTCTGCCTAGGGAAGGGCAAACTAGGTCAGGTCAGAAATAAAGTCATTACCTTGGTAGTAATTAATGGTGAGGTCTAGTCTGTTGGTGGCCATAGTATTTTTACCTTGAGTGAGAAAGGGAGACCCAGTCTCTAAAATAAAATAAATAATATAGAATCATGGACATTATTGTCAGTTTTTGAAAATCTTCAAAAATAATTTCTTTACAAATTTAAATTTGTAAAATATTAATATAATAAAACTCAAATTTATTTATTATTTTGTACTTCCCCAAAATATTTTCTTTAAATGTTCTTTTTTTCTTTTTTTTCAAAAAATGATACTTCATCTATATTATTCCTTCCCCACTATATTCTAAATAATAATAATATTAAATTGACTAGAATTTCAAAATAAATTATATTCTAGGTCAGGCACGTGTACCTTAAGCCTTCCCAGTGATTCAGGTTTCAGGACTGGAATGCAAAATGCACCAAACAGAAAATACAATAAGGACAACTTAACTTAGATTAAAGTTTGAAAAGCTACAATTTCTAGATAATAATAAAAATGAAACACTATTCTCTCTCTCCATAATCACTATATGTGGAGAGACTGTAAAAAATAGACTACTAAACCCATAATTTAAGGCTTTAACCCCTTCTCTTGTTGTCCTCCATTGGGAGCCAACTACAGAAAAAATTCATGTTTATGAAGCCCAATACATTTTACTACCATGAAAGGAATGAATTATAATCCATAGGATAAATTTTAGAGTCTTTAAATGATTACTCTAATTTTGTGACAGTAAAATCTTTGTAAAATCTCCAGACTCCTGGAACTCTACAACAGTTGGTCTTTTCAGCCAATATTGCCTATCATTCCTAAATTTCCTTTCGTTTGCTCTAGTGATGCTTATGTAGTAGCTTTCATTTGACTGTGAGATCCTTGAGAAAGATACTTTTTTCTCTCTTTTTTCATATCCCCATTACTTATTACCATGCCATGCATATAGTGAGCACTTAATAAATTCCTGTTAATGTACTGATTGACTGGGTTTCACTGTAATCAGGTCAACCCAATGATCCAGGGCCAATTTGCATTAATCACAATATGCAATACAAAGAGTATTATTTAGAATGAAGAATTAAGGAACAAAATTTCTAATTCAAAATGAAATACTTCTTTCTTTTGTCTTCACATTCACCATAACAAAAGCAATATGAGGTTAGAAATACATCCAGATAATTCAACAAGAAGTATGCAAAACTTCTGAGGCACCCACTCTGCATGAACTAGGTCAAACTGCTTGCTTTCTCAATAATGGAGGGAGCAAAGGAAGAGAAAAAAAATGGGAATTTATTTTTATGTTAAATATTATTTCACATGTAATTGAGGAAAATAAAATATTAAAATTTTAAAACTAATAATAATTGAAATATTTACCTCACAGGGTTATTCTTACAAAGATATGTTTTCAAATTTAAAGCACTATAAAAACTGCATTATTATTATTATTAATTTTAAAAGACTTGCCAATCCATTCAGACTAAAAGAAATTTGAATTAAAACATATTTTAACTATTTCCATAAAAAATAAATATCCATTTTCCTCCAACAGTTTAGGCTAACCACTCAGAAAAACAATTTCCTTGATTATTTTCTTAGTTGTATCTGTTTTTTCCCATTTCAATTATTCCTTATGTTTCTGTCTAGCCTATGAAGTAGTTTAGGACAAGTATGCTCTTTGAATAAAAAAAAAAAACAAAGATCATTTTACATTGACAGAGAAATGTGAAAAAAAATTGTACATTTATTATATATTCCTCAACCCCCCTTAATTAGAGTGTTTTCCTTCTTTTAATTATTTTCTATTTATTCTGTATATGGCTTGTTATCTGTATATTTTTTCATGCTTCCTCCTCCATTAGATCATGAGTTCCTTAAAATCATGGACTATCTTTTATTGCTTTTTGTGTACTTAACCTTTAGCATAATGCCTGGAATACAGTAGATAGTTAATAAATTTTTGTTGAGCTTACTGGATTGAATTCACTGCTTGCTACTAAAGAATATTTGACCTAATCACATGTGATTAGTGAGAAAATAGATAATATTGAAATCTTTACTGCACTGAGCATAGTATGTGATTTATAATCCCATAAGTTATGACTCAAGAAATAATAAAATATCATTTTTAGATGCCCACCTATGGTATTTCATTAGCTCTCATGTCTGGGCAAAGAAACTAAAAGGAAAGGGATTTTGTTCTTTGACAAGCAATTTCTGAGTTAATGTGTTTTGCCTTTCAATAACAAGAAAGGTTAAAGCACTCCAATCCATTTCTAATAAATGTTACCCTACATCCCTTTCCAAACAACAGTCAATTACTGCTGAACTTTTACAATAAGCACTTCACAAATGTAAAACTCAAAACATTTTTTTTTAAAAACTCAGGTCTGTCACTTAATCTGGCCCCAAGCTGCTGTAACATATCATAGTGGCAGTTAAATGGTAAGCTACATCAGATCCTAGTGACCTTTTGAGAATTACAAGGGGATAGATTGATCTCCTGATGCTTTAATGACTTAAATAAGAAAAAAGTGTACTTAGTATTAGACATTAATGTTTTCTTATTCCATTAGTCCCTTAAGGACCATATATTTTCCCAAATGCATGATTTAAAAAATTCTCATTTGTATTTCAGTTATTCTTTCTCTAGGTGTCTGAGAAAGTGATAGAGAATAAAATGGGATGATCCTTTCTTTTCCTTCTAAATTCAAGACTATGTAATTTCTGTGGGAAACCAGTAGTAGTGACTTTGTGGTCCAATGAATCTATGGCTTTTGTGCACTGAAATAGGTTTCCATTGAATAAGACCATATCTTACTCTTCTTTTTATTTCCCAGAGAGCCAAGTGCAGTTCCCTGAATGTATTAGGCTTAAGAAATAAATATAATTCCTTTCTTTTCTTTATTTTTGGTAGGAAAAAAATGAAAAGCAATTAAATGATTGGGCTAGATGCCAAGTGTATCTAAAAAGGGTCTGAGTGTAGAAGAAGTTCCTATGACCAAAGAACTTAAAGTACTATGTATTCTGTTTTAATATAGAGTATAATGATATTTCATTTGAATTATCATCTACTCTAGTGATTCTTTTACTTTGAAATATGTACTTGCTGGTGCAAAGTGCTGTGAAAGCTTTCTAGGATCACTTTATGCTAAATAGAGGCTAAGCTTGCTTTCTATCATGTCAATAATCATATGTTTTGAGGAGAATTTATACCCTAAGGAAATTTGCAAATGGAAGTCTGACATATATCCAAATACAAATTCATGGCATCTTAATGTCAATAACTGTGATGTGCATCAGGTAATTTCACAGACACTGTATTAATAGTTTCTGTAGCATTTCAAATATTCAAATAGTGAATGCATGCCTACAGATTCATCCACTGTCAATAATAGTTCACGCGTTCTAAACATGCACCTCTAATGTGTGGATTATATGTATATGCATATATACATGTATATGTTTTTATATATGTATATATGCATATGCCCTTGAATTCACATCATATCTCAATTTTTCATGAGGCATTCAGTAGGAAGTTGATCCCTCTCTGATGTTAATATGATCATTAAGAGCAGTTAAATATTGCAAATTGGAATTATTTAAAAAAAACTAAAACCTAAACTTTTAAATTTGCCAATTAACAACAAAGAAACAATGAAAAAAGAAAAAAAAGTTTTAAACGAACATTACTGAATTTATACATTTGGCAAAATTATATTGAGAAATTATTTTTAAAACAATCATATGAAATAGTAAAGATAAAACTCTCCATGGAGGAATAGTGATTGTTATCATTCCTATAATACAATTCTGCAAAATTAGAACAAAAGTCCATTTGTAAGATTAGATTATTCAACAGTGACCAATACTCATGAAATCTAAAGATTTAAACCATCAACAATGCTTCAAAAAGTTAGCCCAGAGAAATTTATTTATGAATAGCTGAGTATTGTTTCACAATGCACATTATTTTGTCCTGGTTAAAATAAAAATAGAGTAGTTCTGTTTCAAAGAAATGATTCTCATTTTTTTAATTGTTCTAAACTTTTATATGCAAATGTAAATGAATCATGCAGTTGAAAAGAGTGGCATACTTTCCTAAGTTCTTTTGATGCAATCAATTATTACTGTAATTATCTAGACATTGATTGTTAAGAATATCTGAAGTGGTAGCTATGACAGAGAATAAAAATCATTAGAGTTTGATGTGTTCACAATATAATACAGCTAATACTATTAGAACTATAGCTATGTATGTATCTGTGGAATAGATACACCCCATCTCTATTTCTCCAGTTATGTGTGGATTATATACAAAGCATTGCTTCAATTCTTCCCTTAACTTCACTTGACGTTTCCAAGGCTGTACAGCAAGTTGAACAAGAACTTGGAACAATGTCTTTAGACGCATTTTTGGGTCTTAGTTTTCATATCAGTAAAAGATGTAATCTTTAAGAACTCCTATAGTACTAAATCTATGATCCTAAATCTATTAGAGAAGATACCATTCTACATTAGTAGAGGGAGAGCACTCATTTATGATCCCTCTTTATCAGTGAAATCACAGATTCAATCCTCTTCTCTATTATAGAACAATATAAATTATCTGGCATCCTGAATTATCCTCCCACAATGCCAAATTTATACATCAAATAAAATAATTAAACATTCAGTAGAATATAAATAGTGAAAAGGGAGGTATTAAAAAATCCCCTCAAAAGAATTCCCAAGTATGGTCTTTTAATAAAAACTGACTAAACAGCAGAAAGCTAACTAATTGTCAACATAATTAACAGATGGCCTCAATTTTTCCTGGGGTCCACAATCTGTGAAATTTTAAGTTATACTTAAGATCAGACTTATCTTAGGATAATAGTCATTGCTATCAGTATAGATTTAAGATAAGAAAGAGATAATATAGGTCTTATCTCTTGGTTTACTTTTCCCTAAAGCAATAGTCTCTAAACTTTTCTTCATCATGTAAAACTAACAGTAAAAAAAATAAAAAAAATAAAACAAAAATCATCCCATGAATTACATATATTTGCAATATAATATGTATAGATATATACATATGTGTGTGCTTCTGAATACATTATGTACTTTGGAAAACATTTGGACACATTCAAAAATAGAAATTAAGATGAGTTAAAGTCAATCTGTTGCCAAAGCTGTTAATTTCATCTTTCATCTCTCAAATCTCTCTTTGGTTTTAAATCTCTCCTCACTTCAAATTTTTCTCCATTCAGCTACTATTTTCCAAAAGTACAGGTTCCACCATATCACACAATACTCAACAAACTCCAATGGTTTATTATTGACTCCAGAATCAAATAAAAATCACTTTGGCATTCAAAGCCATTCATAACTTAAGCTCCTCCTACCTTTCTAGTGTTTTTACTCTCAACTCACTATATATGTTTTGATCCAGTGGCATTGGTCTCCTTTTTGTTGCATGATGAAACCACTCCCTTTTTCAACTCCATTTTTCTAATTATACATCATAAAATGGTTTTGCTTCTCATCTCAGTGTACTGATTTCCTTGTCTTCCTTGAAATCTTAATTGAAATTCTTTTATAAGAACCTCTTCCCAACTTATCTTAATTCTAGTGAATTATTTCTTATTTATCTTTTTTGGATCTTGTTTGTATATATGTCTTTGCTTGTTGTCTTCCCCCATTACATTATAAATACTTTGAAGACAGGTGCTATATTTTGTCTCTCTTCCTATCACTAGTGCTTAACACAGTGCCTGGCACATAATAAGCACTTAATAAATGTAATTGTCTGATTAGTATTTTATTTTTAATATTAAAACAAATTTTTTGCCCAATCCTTTCAAGTAGGAGCTTTGTTCAAAATAGAGTTCCTCATCTCCCCTTTTCTACAACTCAAAACCCTTTAAAATAATCTCCCACCATCTTCTCTGTTACTTCAATCATTGAAATTATAAAGGTTTTTCTCCTTGTGAAGGTTATCTACTGTAAGCATGTCCTTAATCCAAACCTGTTTTATCTTCTCCATCAGGTTGCCACCTCAATCATCTCTCTTTTAATTTTCAATTTTCCCTTATCAATTTTTTCTTCTCCTTCTGCCTAAAAAGTCTTCCGTATCATCAAAAAAATTTATTAGTATTTATCATTTACTTATGTTTTCACACAATATTCTTGCTTCCTTTTTCAATGAAATTCCTTGAAGAAGCTATCAGACATTGCCTTCATTCTCTCACTCACTTCTTAACCCCTTTTTGTTTGTTTCTTAACCTTTAAAAATACTCTCTCTAGTTACCAATAAACACTTTTTTGAGAAAAAGTAATTTAACAATTATTTATATTTTCTTCCTCACATTATCCACAATTAAACATCAATAAAAGAAACTGTTCATTAAAAGTCAAAAGAAGTAATCTTATTATGTACTAAGTTCATCAGTCATTCAATAAATATTTATTATAATTGTGCCAGATGCTAAAAGGTAGGAATACTAAGAAAAGTAAAAAACAGTTCCTAGTCTCAAGTAGCAATGACAGAAGAGACAACAAAAACAATTCATATAAAACTGTAAATAACTAACAAAGGGAAGACACTAAAATTAAGAGAAATTGGATATGGCAAGTGAGAGTGAGAAGTTGAAGGTAATAGTAAACATAGGTTACAAACCTGGGTGACTGGAGGAATGGTGGTGACTTCAACTAGGGTTTTTCTTATTGTTGTTGTTGGTTTTGTCTTTATTTCATTTGGCACAATAAATCCTTTACTTCTCTATCAGAAGCGAGAAATGTGTTTCATCTTCATTTTTTCTGGAATCAATGTTAATTATTTCATTTATTGGTGTACTAAAAATGTTCAACATTTTCTTTCCTTAAATTTTTTCATTGAATAAATTATTTTGTTTCTGCTCACTACACAATGAGTTCATAACAATCACCACAGATTCTACTGAAGCTGTCTATCTCATCATCTCTTATACTACAATAATATTGTACTATATTCATATATCTTAATTTACTTAGCCATTTCCCAGTAGATGAGCAATTCCTTAGTTTCTGTTCTTAAGAGTTTTAAAAAGCAATGTTATAAAATTGTTTCACTTCCATGACCATAAGCTGAAATTCCTGTATTTGTTCATCATCTGCTGTCATTCCACTTTTCTCTCCTCCTTGCAACACCAAATTCTGTACTTCATCTTTACTAGGGTAATACCTAGGATGAATATATTTGAGGATAGCTATCTATATAAAAAAGGTGATTCAAAAATACATTATAAAATCCAAGAGTCCATTTAAGTTGTATTGAATTTTTGATGAAGGTTTAAAATAATAGGAATATCAGAGGGATGTGTATGTGTATGTATACATATACATGCACATACATATACATGTGTAATATAACATACATATACATATGTAATATATAAACACATATTTGTATATGTATAGGTATGTATACACACATGTGTGTGTTGTCCAGTCATTGTACATGAAGAAGAGATGAGAGGAGGAATATATTGGAAAGAGTTTATTAAAGTGCTGGCTTTGTTGATTCCTGGATCCTTGTTAGTGAGTACACATGATTCAGTCCTGCTGAGAAGGGGTTCAATATCTTCACTATCTTTGTAGGATGTGGTAGAGTGGTTGGAGAAAAGTACCTTCTATTTAGTCTCATGCCAATTTTAATTGATGAACCAGCTTTCACATTGTTGTGAAATGATGTAAGAATTATTGTTAGCCAACGGGCACATATTTGTAGGACTAAGACAAGGCTCAGAATTCTGTGATAATAGGTGAGCAATTTTCATGGAGGTTGCCTGCTTCCCCCATACACATTTCTTCCTTCTGCCTCCTAATTTCATGTATCATCTGGCCAGATGCATCTAGAAAGCTATTTCTTCAACCCCAGGGGGAACTTTCCTACGGCCCAGTAAAGATGAAGGAAGTAACAAGTGAAGACCCTGGTTGCATCTAATATAGCCATCCCCCAGGTTTGAGCCACAAGTCCCAGGATAGCCATGATATCTAGGCTCTTCTTCTTTCAACTACTCAATAAAAACGAGGTTCTTACCAGATAGGTAATTTTGATTATATTAAGTTAAAAAGTTTCTGTACTACATGGCGAACTGCGGACAGCTTTCTCTGTGAACTCCCTCCGACATTCCCTCAAACCCAGACAAAGTAAGCCTTAAAACTGGTTTCTGAGTGAGGGCCTCGCCAAGCATTTGGACTACAACGCACTTCTATAAAAGATCTACCTTGAAAGAACTCCGGAGAAGGTTAGCCTCAGGGGAAATCGGCCTCTGGTCGCAATCTGACTCCAGCCGGGGCGGAAGTCAGAGCTGCGATAGAGGGGCGGATTTTGGGCACCCAGGAAGCCCCTGGGAGACGCCTGGGCCACTTTGCTATGCTTGCGGGCAGGTGCTTTGGCACATCTGCCTTTGGAAGGGGGTGGATCGAGAACAGCTGAAAACGTGGTCCTAGTGCGAATCTAGCCCGACCAGCCTCAGACCGGAAGTCACCTCGGCAAACTGCCCCAGGGCAAATATAAATTGTTGCAGTGTTCTCGCCTTTTGACCAATATCCCAACTTTAAATCATGAGCAAGAAGCAGAAGAGAGCTCTCACCATAGAAAGCTTTTATGGAGAAAAAATAGAACAGTCCCCAGATCCTGACATTATGAAAACAATCCCAGATGAAGCCACAAAGGCAGACTTAAGTTGGTCTCCCTTTCAGAAGGCTTACCTGGATGATTGCATTAAGAATCTCAAAAGAGAGCTAGAAGAAGAATGGGGAAATAAATTGAGATCAGGGCAACAGAAATATCAAAAACTGGAAAATAGGACTGGTGAATTGGAAAAAGAAAACAGTTCACTGAAAAACAAAATTGGTGAATTGGAAAAAATCACCAATTCACTGGAAAATAAAAATGGTGAACTGAAAAACAAAATTGGTGAATTGGAAAAAGACAACAATTCACTGAAAAACAAAATTGGTGAATTGGAAAAAGACAACAATTCACTGAAAAATAAAACTGGCAAAATGGAAAAAGAATGCATTGAATCCAGAAATTCAATTGGCCAGCTACAAAAGGAGCTAAAAAAGATAACTGAAGGAAATAATACTCTAAAAATTAAAATTGAACAAATAGAAGTAAATGACTCAATAAGACTTCAAGAATCAGTTAAACAAAAACAAAAAAAATGAAAAAATAGAAGAAAATATGAAATATCTCCTAAGAAAAACAACTGACTTGGAAAACAGATCCAGGAGAGACAATTTAAGGATTATCGGACTCCCTGAAAGCCACGATGAAAAAAAGAACCTGGATGCTATCTTCCAGGAAATCATGAAAGAGAATTGCCCTGATGTTTTAGAATCAGAAGGCAAAATTGGCATTGAAAGAATTCACCGATCACCTCCAGAAATAGACCCCAAAATTAAAACCCCAAGGAATATCGTGGCCAAATTTCAGGACTATCGCACCAAGGAAAAGATATTGCAAGCAGCTAGAAAGAAACAGTTCAAATACCGAGGAAATGTCATTAGAATTACACAGGATCTGTCAGCTTCCACATTGAAGGATCGAAGGGCCTGGAACCAGATATTCTGAAAGGCAAAAGAACTCGGATTACAGCCAAGAATAAGTTATCCAGCTAGAATGAGCATCATCTTCCAGGGAAGAAGATGGTCATTCAATGACACAGGAGAATTTCACCTATTTCTAATGAAAAGACCAGATCTGGACAAAAAATTTGACCTCCAAATAGAGAACTCAAGAGAAACACAAAAAGGTAAAAAGGAAAACTCTTGAGAACTATATTCCT
>JAJPUD010022498.1:0-21328 GCA_023553655.1 Myrmecobius fasciatus | reverse complement strand
CCACATACCAAGATAAAATCTAAATGGGTTCATGATCTGGATATAAAGAGTGATATTATAAGTAAATTAGAAGAACGTAATATAGTTTACCTCTCAGACCTATGGAGAAGGAAGGGAAAAGCTTGGAATAAAAAAAGTAGTTTTGCAAAGGTCAATGTAGAAAAATCACTCATATGTTTTGTAAATAAAAAGCTTTTAATTAAAAAAAAGAGAAAGAAAAGACTAGCAGGATGATTTAAGAGAGGCCTGGAGAGACTTGCATCGACTGCTGCTGAGTTAAATGAGCAGAGCCAGGAGATCATTATACACAGCAACAACAATACTTTATGATGATCAATTCTGATGGACATGGCTCTCTTCAGCAGTGAGATGTTTCAAACCAGTTCCAATTTTTCAGTGAAGGGAGCCATATACACCTAGAAAGAGGGATATGAAATGTGGTACACAACATGACATTTTCGTGCTCTCTGTTGATATTTGCTTGCATTGTGTTTCCTTTCTCAGATTATTTTTTTGTAGATACAATTTTTTTTGCACAACAATGATGTGTGGAAATATATATACATATATTCGATTTATCAAGTATTTTAACATAATTAACATGTAGTGTATTTTCTGCCATCTAGGGGAGAGGTAGGGACTGGGGGGGGGAATTTGTAACAGAAAACTATGTAAGGGTCAATGTTGAATAATTACCCATCCATATGTTTTGCAAATAAAAAATTTTAATAAAATTTTTTTTTAAAAGATCCTTTATTCAATCTCTGAAAAAAGCCTTGGGAATTGGGGATCAGCTCATGTCTCTCTCAGGGCTTCTTCTATAGTTTCTTTGCCTTTAGGAACCTTGGAATTTGAGGTCTGTTCTATTCTTTCTCCATAAAAGCTGTCTATGATGAGAGTTCTTTTTAGTTTTTTATTCATTTTTTTTAAGCCTTGAGGTCACAAAGGAGTGACAGCTGCTTCAATTTGGCCTGGGGCAGTTCTGTTGATTGATTTCCAGTGCTGGGTAATGGTGGCTAGTTCAGCACTCTTCAGGGCTCAGTGATTTACAGTTTCTCTTTTACAAGAGATAAATCTGCCAAACCACCTGCTTGCAATAAGGATAGAGTGGCCTAAGAGGCTCACAGAAGCTTCCCAGGTACTTGGAAGCTACAACAGTCTGACTCTCATTTCCAGCTTCTTGCCCTAGGCTTCCTGCACTGTGGTCTGGGCTCAGCAGGCTGTCCCCCTGCCCAATTGAAACAGACCTATTCTGAAGTTCTTACAAGATATCTTTCTAGAAATGTGTTGTATTCCAAGTATTGGTGGATTCTTTGATTCTAAAACCAGTTTAGAGGCTTAATGTGTTGGTTTGAGAGAAGGTTAGAGGAGTTTAGAGACAGCTGTGTCTGATCTCCACCATCTTGGCTCCACTCCTGGAAGTTGAAGCAATATATATTAAAATAAATTAATTGAATAAATAAAAAAGCAATGTAAACAGACATGTGTAAGCAATATTTTGAAGACTCAGTGACTATATATTTTAATGTAAATAAACGTATTTGCTAATTTAAAAAAACTAGAACTGGACAAATGGAAGCTAATAACACTCTGAGAAATCAAGAATCTATCAAACTAACTAAAAAGAAAGAAAAATGGAAGAAAACATAAAATACTTCATTGGAAAAATAGCTGACTTCAAAAAAAAATCCAGGAGACCCAATTTAAAAATTATTGAACTCCCTGAAAACCATGAACAAAACACAACCCTGGATAGTGTTCTTCAAGAGATCATCAAAAAAAGCTGCTCTGATATGCTAGAACTGGAAGACAAAATAATTATTGAAATAATCCACCAAATGCTTCTGGAAAGGGATCACATAAGGAAAATTCCAAGAAACATCATTCCAAAACCCTGAAACACTTAGCTCAAAAAATACTGAAAACTTACAGAAAAAAATCCAGCATTGAGAAGCCACAGTCAGAATTACTCAGGTTTTGACAGATTCTACAGTAAAGAATCAGAGAGCCTATTCTAAAAGGCAAAGGGCCTTGGATTACAACCAAGGATCAACTACCCAGCAATACTGAGCATCATCTTTCAGGCAAGGGGAGATGACCCTTCAATGGAATAAAGGACTTTCAATCCTTGCTATTAAAAAGACTAAAATTAAACAGAAAATTCATTACAAAAATATAGGACTCAAGAGAAGCATGGAGAGGTAAATAGGAAGGAAAAAAACTCAAATGATATTGTTTAAGAAGTAAGTTCTTTTCATCCCTATATCAGAAGATAATACTTATAATATTTGAGATTGGCATATTTTATTGAGACAAATAGAGGAGGCATATATAGGCATGAGGATGTGGGTATAAGTTGACTCTTAAGGGATTAAGACATTAAGGGATGGGAAAGGATTGTATTAAAAGAAAAAGAAAGGGAAGGAATGAGGTAAATTAGTACTAATAAAGAGGCATGAAAGACCTATTACATTAGATGGAAGGAAAGGAAGGGGATGAACATTGTCTGAAGCTTATTCTCATCAGTTTTGGCTCAAAGAAGAAATAATATACACATTTGATTGGGTATAGAAATTTATCTTTCCCTTTAGGGAAGTGATAAGAGAAAGGGGAAATAAAATAGGGGGATATAAGATAAGATATGAGGGAGGGCAGATATACTAGGAGAAAGGGTTAAGTGAAGGTAAGAAATGTAGTAGAAGAATGGACAAATTGAGAGAGGGGTTGGTCAGAATTAGAACACTGGAGACAGAGTGGAAATAAAAAAAAATTAAAAAGATGCACAGAGGAGAAAATGGGATGGAGGAAAATACCCAAATGATAACTGTCAGTGTAAATTGGATTAACTCTCTCTTTTCTAAAATGGAAGTGGGTAGCAGAGTGGATTAAAATCTAGAATCCTATATGTTGTTTACAAGAAACACATTTAAAATAAAGAGGTACACAGCAGGTAAGAGTAAATGGCTGAAAGAGAATATATTATGCTTCATCTGAAGCAAAAATAAAGCAGAGGTAGGAATTCTGATGTCAGAGAAAAGCAAACAAAAATAGATCGAAATAAAAATGATAAGGAAAAAGGTACATATTATTAAAAGGTACCAGAGATAATGAATACTAAATGAATACTAAACATATGCATCAAATGTACAGCATCAAAATTCTTAGAGAAATTAGTTCAGTTACTAGTAGTAACTGTAAGGCAGCAAAGCTATACTAGAGGGCAACCTTACCATCACCCTTATAGAATTAAACAAATCTAACCACAAAATTTTAAAAAAAGAAAGAAATTAGGGAATTTAATAGAATCTGAAAAAAATTAGGTGAGATAGACATAGGTAAAAAGCAGAATGGAAATAGAAAGGAATATACCTTTTTTTTTCAGTAGTACATGACACTATGGTACATTGACTATGTATTACAGGATAAAAATCTCACAATCAAATACATAAAAGCAGAGATATTATGATCAAGAAAAAACAGAATAAAATCAACTGAAGATTAAAAAATCTAATTCTTAAAAATGAATGGGGTACACAAAAACATAGAAACACTGATTTCATCCAATAGAGTGAAAATCATGAGGTAATACACTGAAATTTATAGAATGTATTCAAAGCAGTTTGAGGGAAAATTTTATATTTCTAAATAACTGCATCAATAAAATAGAGAAAGGATATCAATGACTTGGACATGCAACAAAAAGGTGATAAAAAGTACAAATTAAAACTTTCTGATTAAATAGCAATTTACAAATAATCAAAATCAAAGGATAGACTAATAAAATTAAAAATAAGGAAACTATTAAACAAGTAAATAAAATTAAGAGTTTGTTTATTGAAAAAAAAATAGACCAATAGTTGGTTAGTTTGTTTAGAAAGGGAAAAGAAGAAAATATTACCAATATACAAAATTAAAGAGTGATGTTCTTACTAATGAATAAAAAAAAATTAGGAGCTATTTTACCCAACTTTATGCCAATAAATCTGACAATCTAATTGAAATGAATGAATATTTATAGATATATAATAAATTGCCATGAGGGTGCTGAGGTGTACCAGATCTAAAACTCTATTATAAAACAGTGGCCATCAAAACCATTTGGTACTGGCTAAGAAATAGAACAGTTGCTCAAGGGAATAAATCAGGTTCAAGACACAATTGTCAATGATGATAATAATCTAGTATTTGGTGAAAACAAAGGCTCCAGCTTCTGGGATAAGAATTCACTAATTGACAAAAATTTCAGGGAAAATTGAAAATATTATGGCAGAAACTAGGCATTAACCAACATCTAACACCCTAAATCAAGATAAGATTGAAATGGGTAATGATTTAGACATAAAGAATGATATTATAAGCAAATTAGAAGTAGAAAATATAGTTAACCTTTCAGATCTGTGGAGAAGGAAGGAATTTATGACCAAAGAACTAAAGTACAATATGGAATGAACAATGAATAAGTTTGATTAAGTTTTTTTTTAATTAATACTTTTTATTTTCAAAACATATGTATGGGTAATTCCTAAACATTAACCCTTACAAAGCTTTTTGTTACAAATTTTCCCCCCTACTCCCCACCCCTCCCCTAGATAGCAGGATATCCACTACATGATAATTATGTTATCATATCATATATCAAGAAGATATCTTCTTAAGAAATCAAATATATGTCTAGTTATTGCCGCACACCATTTTTTTTGTTCAGGAGAAATCATATCTACAAGAAAGAATAATCCGATAAAGGAAATACAATGCAAGCAAACCTCAATAGAGAACATGAAAATGTTATGTTGTGGTCCACATTTCACATCCCTCTCTCTGGGTGTATATGGATGGCTCTCCTCACTGAACAATTGGAATTGGTTTGAAGCATTTCATTGTTGAAGAGAGTCATGTCCCTTAGAACTGATCCTCATATAGTATTGTTGTTGCCATGTATAATGATCTCCTGGTTCTGCTCATTTCACTCAGCATCAGTTCATGCAAGTCACTCCAGGCCTCTCTGAAATCGTCCTGCTGGTAACTGAGTATATGCTCATCAGTTGGAGAATAATTAAATATGTTATGTATTATGGAATATTGTTGGTGTATAAGAGAGGATCAATAGAATGCTTTCAGAGAGGCCTATAGAGACTTATATGAACTGATGATAAATGAATTGAGTAGAACCAGGAGAAAATTGGACATAGCAAAAGCAAACTTATACAATGATCAATTCTAACTAGTTCAGCTCTTTTCAACAGTGAGGTAATTCAGGCCAGTTTCAAAGATCTTGTGATGAAGAGAGCCGTCTATCTGCACCCAGAGAGAGGACTGCAAGGACTGAGTATGGATTACAGCATAGTATTTTCACTTTTTCTTGTTGTTTGCTTGCGTTTTGTTTTCTTTTTCATTGTTTTTCCTTTATGATCTGATTTTTCTTGTGCAATGATAATTGTGAAATTATGCAGGGAAGAATGGAACATGTTTAACATATATTGGGTTACTTGTCATCTAGAGAAGGGGGTGGAGGGAAGGGAGGAAAAATAAATATTAATGCTAAAATGTTAATTAAAATTTTGACAAAGAGATTACAATATCATATTAGCAGAATAATACAGTATGAAAAAGTGGGATTTATATCGGAAAAGCAGAGCTGTTTCAACATAAGGAAAACTATTGGCACATTGACCATATCAATAAAATATTAACATAAATCATATGGTTATCTCAATAGTTGCAGAAAAAGATTTTTAGAAAAGACAGCAACTACTCATTTCAAAAACACTAGAGAACATAAAAATGAATGTAGTTTTCATTAAAACGATAAACTGTGTCTATCCAAAATCATCATTAAGCATTATATATAATGTGGAGAAGGTAAAAGCATTCCAGTAAGATCAGGGATGAAACAAGGATACCCATTATCACCACTATTATTCAGTATTGTACTAGAAATGTTGACTTTAGCAATAAGAAAGGAAAAAAAAGAAATTGAAGGAGTTAACATAGGCAATGAGTAGAGAAAACTATAATTCTTTCAAATATGATGATATACTTAGAGAATCCTATAGAATCAAACAAAAATTAATTGAAAAATTAACAACTTTAGCAAGTTGCAGAATATAAAGCAAACCCACATAAGTTATCAACATTTGTTTATGTTAGTGAATATGTTAGTGGTTAGTCATATAATTTAGTGTATATGACCTAGATGAAGATATAGCAAAGAAGCTTGAAAAGGATAGGTAAGACAAATGAGAAAAGTCTAAAGAGAAAGCAATGTTATGAAAATTTAAAGAGGATATCCAAATAAACAGAGAGACCAACAGTGTCAAAAGGTGTAAAGATTGTAAGAAGGATAAAGGATAGAGGGCCATTTGCTTTATCCTTTGGTTAACTATGGAGAGAATAGTCTCATTTCCTTCATGAGTTCAGAAGCCAGACTGCTGATTTTTTAGAATTGAGTGAGAGGAATAGAAATGAAGGATCCTGGTGATGATACCTTTCTTAATAAATTTATTCACAGAGGGAAATGGGGGAAAGGAGTAGGAAGGATTAGATAAAGTGAAAAAAAACTCAAATATGTGTAGATATGAGTGAATTTATGGGCATCATGAAAGTCCTTGCTGTATAAGGAGAGATTGAAGATTAATGTGAGAGTGGGGATAATAGAAGAAGCAATGTGCTGGAAAAAGATGACATGAAAAAGCATCAAATGTGAATGTATAAGGAAAGGGAAAAATGCCATGACCAGGATTATCTCACAACAAAATATAAAGAAGGGCAAAAGATACAAAGAATAAAAAAAGACAAAAGATAAATTCAGCAAAAATAATCAACACATGAATTAAATCTCATAACATATGGTATTCCTCCTTTTCTTAGGAGAGAGAGAGAAAGCATCTACTCATATTCATTGCTCAATGACAGGTCTGGTCATGAAAAATATGTAACTTTCACTTTCTATTTTCATAATTTTCATTTTTCCCAATACATAATGTTGTAGATATCATATATAAAAGTACTTCACTTTGCCTAAATTTATAATGATTTCAAGTCTCCCTATAGTTTTTATATTCATCATTTCTTACAACATAGTATTACTCTATTATATTTATGGACCACAATTTGCTTATCCATTCTTAAGTAAATGATTATCTACTTTGTTTTTAGTTCTTTGCTACTATAGAAGTGCTGCTAAAACTCTCAGATTGGCTAGGATAACAGGAAAAGAAAATGATAATTGTGGGAGGGGATATGGGGAAACTGAGACAGTAATGCATTTTTGATGAAGATGTGAAATCATTCAACTATTCTGAAGAGCAATTTGGAACTATGTCCAAAGGACTATAAAACTGAGCATATCTTTTCATCCAACAGTGTCACGACTGAGTCTGTATCACAAAGACATCATAAAAGAGGGGAAAAGACACATATGAAAAAAAATGTTTGTAGTAGTTCTTTTTTGTGGTGGCAAAGAGTTGGAAATGGGTATGGTTGAATATGCTATAGTATAAGAAAGTAATGGAATATTATTATTCTATAAACATGCTGAACAGGTTGATTTTAGAAAAGCCTGGAAAAATTTACATGAATTGAAGCTGGGTGAACTGAGCAGAGCCAAAAAAAAGAAACAATGAATACAGCAATAACAATATTGTGTAATGATCAACTAAGATAGACTTGGATCTTCTCAGGAACTCAGTGATTCAAGGCAGCCCCAATATACTTTGGATGGAAAACACCATCTTCATCCAGAGAGAAACTGATGGACCCTGAATATGGATTAATGCACTCTATTTTCTCTTTATCTTCTTTTTTTTCTTCTAGTGTTTATCTTTTGTTCTGATTTTTTCCCTCCAAACATGATTCATACAAAAATATGTAAAAAATGAAAGTACATATAAAATTTAAGAAACAAAACAAAAATGCATCAAATTAATCCTGATCAGGAAATATATTAAAATAACCATTTGGGGTCATTTTTCATCCAACTCAGTACAGTAATACATACAGAGATGCTTATGGACCCTGAGGTTGGGGTCTAGGCAAGAAAACATTGAACAGCATCTTCTGATGTTGCAATAAGAACCTTATGTTATACACTAGGGAAAAAAGTGATCAAGGGTTCAGAATGGAGAAATCTGATGAGATTCAAGCAGCAAGAATAGTTAAAAACTGGCAGTTCTGTCACTCATTCCCTATATTTGGGACATAGATCCAGTGCAAACTAATAATGTAATGTATACCTAAGGATAGTGAGTCAGAGAAAGGAGGAGTTGCTTCCTAAAATATATATATATAGGACAAAGTGATATAGTATCAGACCTCATCAGATGAAATAGGGCTGGAGATATGGAGTCATTGGCATAAATATTAAAGTGAAATCTATGTAAGATATTGAAAATATTAAATAAGAAAATAAAGGGAAAGGATCTAACACAAACCCTTGAGAGACACAGAAATTTAGAGGGTAGGTTATGTATTGTGATCGAAAGAAGGAGACTGAGAAAATGCGATTAAGCAGATAGGAGAACCAATAAGATGAAAGACCAGAAATGAAAGAATATATGGGAGGAAAATATGCTCAGTGATGTTAAAGCAATCAATCTTTCAACATTTTAGTGTACTTATTTTGTGTTTTGAGAAAGAAGCAATAAGAGAAGGAAGTAGAAGCAGCTGTGTGGCTCTCATTCTTGGAGTAGAGACCGAGTTTCATAAACATGGAGCATAATAACATAAAACAAAATAATTCTTTTGTTCAATGAAAAAAAAAGCCTGCTTCTCTGTCACTAAAATTGTAAGATCATCCAGCTAATTCATTATTTTAAAATTCAGCAGCATTTTATAGTTGTCCCTAACAGGGGAAAGACTATAGTTGTGTTGTATTCAGACTTAAATTGAGGGAAGGGAATATGTAAAATCTAGATAATGGAAAACATGATCAATTTTCCCTTATAATTAGACTGCTTTTGGTGAACTGAAAGATTCCAAATTCCAAGTATGTGCAAAATTTTATTTAATTTTTAAAAATAATACCTTTAATTTTTCATTAACGCTTTTTATTTGCAAAACATATGCATGGGTAATTTTTCAGCATTGACCCTTGCAAAGCCTTTTCTTACAAAATTTTCCCTCCTATCCCCCACCCCCACCCCTGGATGGCAGTTAGTGTAATACATGTTAATTATGTCAAAATACATGAAAAATCAAATATATGTGTACATATTTATATAGTTATCTTGATGTACAAGAAAAATAGAATCAATAAGAAAAAAACCTGAGAAGGAAAACAAAATGAAAGAAAACATCAACAGAAAGCATGAAAATGCGGTGTATTGGTACATACTCAGATCCCATAGTCCTCTACCTGAGTGTATATGGATTTCTTCATCACTGAATAATTGGAAATGATTTGAAACATCTCATTGTTGAAGAGAGCAAAGTCCATTAAAATTGATCTTTTTATACTCTTATTGTTCCTCTGTATAATGATCTCTTGGTTCTGCTCATTTCACTTAGCAACAATTCAAGCAACTCTCCAGGCCTCTCTGAAATCATCCCGCTGGTCATTTCTTACAGAAAAATAATATTCCATGACATTGATATACCATAATTTATTCAGGCATTCTCGAATTGATGGCGATCCATTCAGTTTCCAGTTTCTTGTCATTACCAAAAGGGCTTCCACAAATATTTTTGCACATGTGGGGCCCTTTCCTTTGTTTAAGATCTCTTTGGGATATAGGCCCAGTAGAAACACTACTGGATAAAGGGTATGCAGAGTTTGATAACTTTTTGAACATAGTTCCAAATTCCTCTCTAGAATGGTTGGATCCTTTCAGAGTTCCATCAACAATGTATCAGTGGACGAGTTTTCCCACAACCCTCCAACATTCGTCATTATCTTTTCCTGTCACCTTAGCCAGTCTGTGTAGTGGTATGTCAGTGTTGTCTTAATTTGAATTTCTCTGACCAATAGTGATTTGGAGTAGCTTTTCATATGACTAGAAATAGTTTTAATTTCATCATCTGAAAATGGTCTGTTCATATCCTTTATCAATTGGAGTGTGGCTTGAATTTTTATAAATTTGAGTAAATTCTCTATATATTTTAGAAATGTGATCTT
Organism: Myrmecobius fasciatus; assembly: GCA_023553655.1. Lineage (NCBI taxonomy): Eukaryota > Metazoa > Chordata > Mammalia > Dasyuromorphia > Myrmecobiidae > Myrmecobius > Myrmecobius fasciatus. Next base: position 11,217 of record JAJPUD010022498.1, on the reverse strand, counting down.
TATGAGAACCCTTAAATTTAAAAATGATTTCACAATTTATTGCTTCCCTCCTAATTTTGTGCATTAGTTTTATTTGTACAAAACCTTTTTAACTTAATATAATAAAAAGTATCTATCCAGTACTTGTCTGGACACAAAATCCTTCCTTCTCCAGAAATCTGAGATATAAACTATCCTCTATTCATCTAATTTGTTTATACCACTCTTTATGCCAAAATCATGAACTGATTTAGATCTTCTATTGGTATGTGGTATTAAGTGTGACTGAAGCCCTAATACCTTCCATACTAGTTTCCAATTTTTCTATCAGTTTTTTGTCAAATAGTGAGTTCTTAACCCAAAAGCTGTGGTCTTTGGGTTTGTCAAACACTAGATTGCTGTAGTTATTGCCTATTTTGTCCTGTGATCCTATCCTATGCCACTGATCGCCTACCCTATTTGTTAGCCAGTACCAAATTATTTTGATAACTGCTGCTTTATAATATAGTTTTAGATCTGGTATAGGAAGGCCACCTTCATCAGGCTTTTTTCATTAATTCCCTTGAAATTCTCTTTTTTTATTAAAAGATTTTTATTTAGAAAACATGAGTGATTTTTCTACATTGACCTTTGGAAAACATTTTTTTTGTTCCAAGCTTTTCCCCTCCTTCCCCCCACCCCTCAGTCCTAGATGACAGGTAATCTAATACATTCTAAATATATTAAATTGTATGACAAATCCAATATATGTATACATATCTATACAGTTATCTTACTGCACAAGAAACATCAGATCTGGAAAGAGAGGGAAAAAAACTATCTAAGAAGGAAAACAAAATGCATGGAAATATTCACAGAAAGCATTAAAATGCTGTGTTGTGGTTCATACTCAGTTCCCTCAGGCCTCTCTCTAGATGTATATGACTATCTTCATGGCTGAACAATAGGAACTGGTTTGAATCACATCATTACTGAAGAGAACCATGTCCATCAGAATTGATCATCATATAGTCCTGTTATTGTGTATAATATTCTCCTGGTTCTGCTTATTTCACTTACCATAAGTTCATGTAGGTCTTTCCAGGACTCTCTGAAATCATCCTGCTGGCTGTTTCTTACCAAACAATAATATTGCATGACATTCAAATACCATAATTTATTCAGCCATTCTCCAATTGTAGGGCATCTATTCAATTTCCAGTTTCTAGCCAATACAAAAAGGGCTGCCACAAACATTTTTGCACATGTGGGTCCCTTTCCCTCCTTTAAGATCTCTTTAGGATATAAGCCCAGTAGAAACACTGCTGGGTCAAAGGGTAGGCACAGTTTGATAACTTTTTGAGCATAGCTCTAAATTGCTCTCCAGAATAGTTGGATCCATTCACAGTTCCACCAACAATGTATCAGTGTCCCAGTTTTCCCAAATCCCCTCCAGCAATCATCATTTTCTTTTCCTGCCATCTTAGCCAATCTGACAGGTGTGAAGTGGTATCTCAGAGTTGTCTTAATTTGCATTTCTCTGATCAATAGTGATTTGCAGAACCTTTTCATGTGACTAGAAATAGTTTCAATTTCTTCATCTGAAAATTGTCTATTCATATCTTTGGACCATTTATCATTTCGAGAATGGCTTGAATTCTTATATATTTGAGTCAATTCTCGATATATTTTAGAAATGAGGCCTTTATCAGAACCTTTGGATGTAAAAATATTTTCCCAGTTTATTGCTACCCTTCTAATCTTGTCTGCATTCATTTTGTTTGTACAAAAACTTTTTAACTTGATATAGTCAAACATCTATTTTGTGATAAATGATGATCTCTAGTTCTTCTTTAGTCACAAATTCCTTCCCCCTCCACAGGTCTGAGAGGTAGACCATCCTACATTGTTCTAATTTGTTTATAATATCATTCTTTATGTCTAGATCTTGAATCTATTTCGACCTTATCTTGGAATATGGTGTGAGGTGTGGGTCATTGCCTAGTTTCTTGCATACTAGTTTCCAATTTTTCCCACAGTTTTTGTCAAATAGTGATATTTTATCCCAAAACTCGGGTCTTCAGGTTTATCAAACACTAGATTATGACTGTCATTGAGTATTTTGAACCTAACCTATTCCATTGATCCACTACTCTATTTCTTATCCAGTACCAAATGGTTTTGATGACCACTGCTTTATAATATAGTTTTACATCTGGTACAGCTTGGACACCCTTATTTGCTTTGGTTTTTCATTAATTCCCTTGAAATTCTTGACCTTTTGTTTTTCCAGATGAATTTTGTTGTTATTATTTCTGGGTCAGTTAAATAATTTCTTGGGAGTTTGATTGGTATAGCGCTAAATAAATAGATTAGTTTAGGTAGTATTGCCATTTTTATTATATTCACTTGACCCATCCAAAAGCACTTGATATTTTTCCAATTGTTTAGATCAGACTTTATTTGTGTGGAGAGTCTTTTGTAGTTTTGCTCATATAGATCCTGACTTTCCCTTGGCAAATATATTCCCAAATATTTTATACTATCAAAACTTATTTTAAATGGAATTTGTCTTTGTATCTCTTGCTGTTGCATTTTGTTGGTGTTTTATAAAAATGTTGATGATATATGTGGATTTATTCTGTATCCTGCAACTTTGCTAAAGTTGTGGATTAATCATAAAAGTTTTTTAGTGGTTTCTCTATGGTTCTCTAAGTAGACCATCATATCGTCTACAAAGAGTGATAATTTGGTTTCCTCATGACCTACTCTAATTCCTTTAATCTCTTTTTCTTGTCTTATTGCCAAAGCTAGCATTTCTAATACAATATTGAATGGTAATGGTGATAGTGGGCAAACTTGTTTCACCCCTGATCTTATTGGGAATGGTTCCAGTTTATCACCATTACATATGATGCGAGCTGATGGTTTTAAATAGATGCTACTGAGTATTTTAAGGAAAAGTCCATTAACTCCTATACTCTCTAGTGTTTTTAATAGGAATGGATGTTGGATTTAATCAAATGCTTTTTCTGCATCTATTGAGACTATCATATATTTTTTGTTAATTTGGTTATTGATATAGTGAATTATGTTAATAGTTTTCCTAATATTGAATCAGCCCTGCATTCCTTGTATAAATCCTACTTGGTCATGGTGTATTATTCTGGGGATGATTTTCTGTAATCTCTTTGCTAATATTTTATTTAAGATTTTTTCATCAATATTCATTAGGGAGATTGTTCTATAATTTTCTTTCTCTGTTTTTGTTTTACCTGGTTTTTGTATCAGTACCATGTCTGTATCATAAAAGGAATTTGGTAGGAGGCCTTCATTTCCTATTTTTTCAAATAGTTTATATAATATTAGAGTTAATTGTTCTTTAAATGTTTGGTAGAATTCACATGTAAATCCATCTGGTCCTGGGGATTTTTTCTTAGGGAGCTGATTAATGACTTGTTCTATCTCTTTTTCAAAAATGGGAGAGTTTAAGTAATTTATTGCCTCTTCTGTTAATCTGTGCAATCTATATTTTTGTAGATATTTCTCCATTTTGCTTAGGTTATCAAATTTATTGGCATGAAGTTGGGCAAAGTAACTCCTGATTATGGCTCTAATTTCCTCTTCGTTGGTGGAAAGTTCTCCCTTTTCATTTTTGAGACTAACAATTTGATTTTCCTCTTTCCTTTTTCTTATCAAATTAACTAGAGTATTATCTATTGTTTTTTTCATAAAACCAACTTTTAGTTTTATTTATTAATTCAATAGTTTTTTTGTTTACTTTCAATTTTATTAATCTCTCCTTTTATTTTTAGGTTTTCAAGTTTGGCATTTGATTGGGGGTTTTTAATTTGTTCTTTCTCTAGTTTTTTTTAGTTGCAAGCCCAATTCATTGATTTTCTCTTTTTCTGTTTTATGCAAATAAGCATCTAGAGATATAAAATTCCCCCTTATTACCACTTTTGCCTGTATCGAACAAATTTTGGTATGTTGTCTCATTTTTGTCATTCTCTTGGATGAAATTAGTAATTGTGTCTGTAATTTGCTGTTTCATCCATTCATTCTTTAGGATGAAATTATATAGTTTCCAATGGCTTTTTGTCTATTTTCTCCTGGCCTCATATTGCATGTGATTTTTATTCCATCATGATCTGAAAAAAATACCTTTACTATTTCTACCTTCTTGCATTTGATTTTGAGGTTTTTGTGTCCTAACAAATGGTCAATTTTTGTATAAGTTCCATGGACTGCTGAGAAAAAAGTAAACTCCTTTCTGTCTCCATTTAATTTCCTCCAAAGATCTATAATATCTAACTTTTCTAATATTTTGTTTACCTCCTTAACTTCTTTCTTATTTATTTTGTGGTTTGATTTATCTATTTCTGAGAGAGGGAGGTTGAGATCCCCTACTATTATAGTTTTGCTGTCTATTTCTTCTTGCATCTCTCTGAACTTTTCCCCTAGGAATTTCCATGCTATACCACTTGGTGCATATATGTTTAGTATTGATACTGCTTCATTGTCTATGGTACCCTTTAGTAAGATATAATTTCCTTCTTTATCTCTTTTAATTAGGTCTATCTTTGCTTTTACTTAATCTGTGATCAGAATTGCTACCCCTGCTTTTCTTTGTTCACCTGAAGCATGGTAGATTCTGCTCCAGCTTTTTACCTTCACCCTGTATATGTCTCTGCTTTAGCTGTGTTTCTTGTATACAACATATTGTTGGATTCTGGTTTTTAATCCAGTCTGCTATCTGCTTCCGCTTTATGGGAGAGTTCATTGGATTCACATTCACAGTTAGAATAACTAATTCTGGAGCCAAGATGGCGGAGTGAGCGACTCTCTGTGTCTTCCTCTGACCTTCTCTCAAGTCAACAGTAAAATAAGCCTCTGAACTGATCTTTAAGTCAATGAACCCAGAAATATTTGGACTAAGAAATTCTGCTTGCTAAAGTTACGTTTGAAGAACTTCATAAAGTTCTGTTTGAGTAGGGCAGAGTGGGAGAGCAGTGGGAGTGAGCAGTTTGCTCTGTGTCCGGGAGAGGCAGGAAACTGGGCAGGGCTCAGAGTGGCAGAAACTCAAAAAAGCTGGTGAGAGTTTCTGAGGCATTTGGGACACTCTGCCCTGATTGTGGGCAGGTACTCTGGCAAATCTGCCTTTTGTAAAAGGCAGTTTGTAATCCATGGCTAACACAAGGCCTTAGCCCAACCACCCCTGGCACTAGAAGTTAATTACCGGAATTGCCCCAGGACAAACTACCACAGCTAGCTGCCGCTTCTCTGCTTTGCACAGACCCCAAGCTTTTAAAAATAATAATAATAATAAAAATGAGTAAGGAGCAGAAAAAATTTCTTACCATAGACAGCTTTTATGGAGAGAAAGAAGGGCAGACCCCAGATTCTGAGGTACCTGGAGACAAAGTAAATCCAGAGGAAGCCATAAAGGGAGATATAATCTGGATTCCTTTGCAAAAAACCTTTCTGGAAGATTGCATAAAGAATCTCAAAAAAGAGCTGGATGATAAATGGGAAAATAAACTGAGTTCAGTGCAAGAAGGATATAATATCCAATACATCTATTATTCCCTCAGAGCCAAGTCTGATGAGATGGAGATTAACACCATTTTCATTCCCCTCCCTTTCTTCCCCCTCAATCATTATAGGTTTTCTTTGACTCTACATGTGATGTAATTTCCCTTATTTTACCTCCTTTTCCTCTTCTTCCAGTGTTATCCCTTTTCTACCTGTAATTTCTTTTTTGGATTATCATATCATACTAATCATAAAATCACAATAAGCATATAATATTCACAAAATCACAATAATCATATCATAATGTAATAATAAAATCATAAAATCAACCCTCATTCTATAAGTATCCATACCATAAATATAGTTCTCAAGAGATTTTTTTTCTTGTTACCTTTTTATCTTTCCCTTGTGTTCTGTGTTTGTAGATCAAATTTTTTGTTCAGTTCTGGTCTTTTTATTAAAAATAAGTGAAATTCTTCTATATAATTGAATGACCATCTTCCTGGAAGATAATGTCATTCTAGCTGGGTAATTTATTCTTGGCTGTAATCCAAGTTCCTTTGCCCTTCGGAATATTTGATTCCAGGCCCTTCGATCCTTCAAAGTAGAAACTGCTAGGTCCTGTGTGATCCTAATTGTGGCTCCTAGATATTTAAGTTGTTTCTTTCTGGCTTCTTATAATATCTTTTCCTTGGTATGATAGTTCTGGAATTTAGCCGCGATATTCCTGGGGAATTTAATTTTTGGGTTTCTTTCAGGAGGTGATCGGCGGATTGTTTCAATAAGTATTTTGCCTTCTGGGTCTAAAATATCAGGGCAGTTTTCTTTTATGATTTCCTGGAAGATAGTGTCTAGGTTCTTTTTTTCATCATGACTTTCAGGAAGACATATAATCTTTTGATTGTCTATCCTAGATCTATTTTCCAGGTCAGTTGTTTTTCCTAGGAGACATTTCATGTTTTTCTCTATCTTTTCTTTTTTTTTTTTGTTTTTCTTTGACTGACTCTTGAAGTCTTGATGAGTCATTAATTTCCATTTGTTCGATTCTAATTTTTAATGTCTTATTTTCTTCAGTTACTGTTTTTAGCTCCTTTTGTAAATGGCCAATTTGTTCATTGTAGTCTTTTTCCATTTTATTTTGCAGTGATCTCATTTTGATTCTCCATGTGTCTTCCAACTCTCTTTTAAGATCCTTTATGCAATTTTCAAAGAAAGCCTTGTGACATGGAGTCCAGTTTATGACTCTCTTTGGGGCTTTTTCTGGAGTTGCTTTACCTTTAGGGGCCTCAGGATTTGAGGTCTGTTCTTCCCTCTCTCCATAAAAGCTGTCTATGGTGAGAGCTCTTTTTGGCTTTTTATTCATTTTTAAAGGTGTGAAGTCTGTTCAAGGCAAAGGAGGGACAGCTGTTTTAATTTGCACTGGGGCAGTTCTGCTGATTGAGTTATTTCAGGTGTTGGGCAATTCTGCTGATTGAATTATTTCAGGTGCTGCTCAGTTCTGCTGATTGACTGATCAACCTAGGGTGCTGTGCAATGGCAGCTAGGTCCGATGCTCATCAGGGGTTCAGTGCTTCACAATCTACCCCCCACAAAAGGCAGACCCTCCAAACCACTTGCTCACAATCAGGACAAATTGTTCCAAGAGGCCTGCAGAAGATTCCCAGGTGTGTGAAAAGCACAAGGCTCCCACTCCTGTTCTGACTCATGTTCCAGCTCCCTGCTCCAGCTCCCTGTCCTGGTCTCCCTGCACTGCAGTCTGGGTTCAGCAGACCACCCCCCTGCCCAATTAAAAGAGACCTGTTTTGAACTTCTTCCAGAGTATCTTCTTCTAGAAATGTGTTGTCCTCCAGATACTGAGGATTTTTTTTTTTACTTCAAAATCAGTCTAGAGTTTTCACATGTTGTTGGTTTGAGGGAAGGTTAGAGGAAGTTACATTAACTCCTGTCTGATCTCCACCATCTTGGCTCCACCCCAGGAAGTCTTCCCTTGAAATTTTTGACATTTTGTTCTTCCAAATGAACTTTGCTACTATTTTTTTCTAGATCTCTAAAATAATTTCTTGTGAGTTTGATTGGTATGGCACTAAATAAGTTAATTAGTTTAGGTAGTATTGTCATCTGTATTATATTCGATAGGCCTACCCATGAACACTTGATGTTTTTCCAATTGACTAGGTCTGACTTTATTTGTGTGGAAAGTGTTTTGTAGTTTAGTTTGTATAGTTCCTGACTTTTCCTTGGCAGATAGATTCCCAAATATTTTATACTATCAATCATTACTTGGAATGCAATTTCTTTTCGCATCTCTTGCTGTTGAATTTTGTTGGTAATATATAAAAATGCTGATGATTTATGTGGATTTATTTTGTATCCTGCAACTTTGCTAAAGTTGTGAATTGTTTCTAGTAGTTTTTTAGGAAAGTGTCGAGGATTCTCTAAGTATACCATCATATCTGCAAACAGTAAAAATTTTCTTTCCTTATGACCTGCTCTAATTCCTTTAATGTCTTTTTCTTCTCTTACTGCCAAAGCTAACATTTCTATTACAATATTGAATAGTAATGGGGACAGTCAGCAGCCTTTTTTCACTCCTTATCTTATTCTGAAAGGTCCTAGTTTGTCGCCATTATATATGATGCTTGCTGATGGTTTTAAATAGAAGCTATTGATTATTTTAAGGAAAAGTCCATTTATTGATATACTCTCCATTGTTTTTAATAGGAATGGGTGTTGGATTTTATGAAATGCTTTTTTTCTGCTATTATTAAGGTATTCACATGAATTTTGTTAGTTTGATTATTAATATAATTTATTATGTGCTTAGTTTTCCTAATGTTGAACCAGCCATGCATTACTGGTATAAATCCTATTTAGACATAATGTATTATCCTAAGGATGACTTTCTGTAATCCCATGATATTATTTTATTTAATATTTTTATATCAATATTCATTAGGGAAATTGGTCTATAGTGTTCTTTCTCTTTTCACCCTACTTGGTTTAGCTATAAGCACCATATCTGTATCGAAAAAGGAATTTATTAGAATACCTTCTTTCCCTATTTTTTCAAATAGTTTATAGACTATAGGAATTGATTGTTCTTTGAATGTTTGGTAGTATTTATATGGAAATTTATCTAGCCATGAAGATTTTTTTTTAGGGAGTTTATTAACAGCTTGTTCTATTGCACTTTCTAAAATGGGGCTATTTAAATAATTTATTTCCTCTTTCTTTAACCTGGGAAATCTATATGTTTGTCTATATTCCTTCATTTCTTCTTTTAAAGCTTTTTATTTGCAAAACACATGTATGGGTAGTTCTACAACATGGACCATTACAGAGCTTTCTTGTTAATTTATTATTTTTTTTTTACTAATTTTCACCCCTAGTCCCCTCCACTCCCCTAGATGGCAGGAAGCCCACTACATGTTAATTATATTAAAATATTGACAAGTTGAATATGTGTATACATATTTCCACACTTATCTTGCTGTGCAACAAAAATCGTGTCTACAAGAAAAAAATCAGAAAAAGGAAACACAATGCGAGCAAACATCAATAGAGAGCATGAAAATGTTATGTTGTGGTCCACATTTCCTATCCCTCTCTCTGGATGTATATAGCTTTCTTCACTGAACAGCTGGAATTGCTTTGAAACATTTCATTGTTGAAGAGAACCATGTCCATCAGAATTGATCATCATATAGTATTGTTGTTGCCATGTATAATGATCTCCTGATTCTGATCTTTTTCCTAAGTATCAGTTCAAGCAAGTCTCTCCAGGCCTCTCTGAAATCATCCGGCTGGTTGTTTCTTATAGAACAATAATATTCCATAATATTCATATACCATAATTTATTCAGCCATTTTCCAATTGATGGGCATCCATAAAGTTTCCAGTTTTCAACCACTACAAAAAGGGCAACAACAAACTTTATTGCACATGTGGGTCCATTTCCACCCATTAAGATCTCTTTGGGATATAAGCCCAATAGAAACACTGCTGGGTCAAGGGGTATGCACAGATTGATAACTTTTTGAGCATACTTCCAAATTGCTCTCCAGAATGGTTGGAAGCAGTCACAATTCCACCAACAATGTATCAGTGTCCCAGTTTTACCAAATCTCCTCCAACAATCATCATTATCTTTTCCTGTCATTTTAGCCAATCTGACAGGTGTGTAGTGGTACCTCAGAGTTGTCTTAATTCACATTTCTCTGATAAATAGTGATTTGGAGCACCTTTTCGTATGACTACAAATAGTTTTAATTTCATCCTCTGAAAATTGTCTGTTCATATCAGTTAACCATTTATCAATTGGAGAATGGCTTGAATTCTTAAAAATATGAGACAATTCTCTATATATTTTAGAAAGGAGGCTTTTATCAGAACCCTTTGATGTAAAGATGATTTCCCAATTAGATGCTTCCCTCCTAATCTTGTCTGCATTAGTTTTGTTTGTACAAAAACTTTTTAACTTAATATAATCAAAAGTGTCTATCTGTTGTTCAAATAAGAATTCCAGGTCAGGAGGATAAATGGGAAAATAAACTGAAATCAGTGCAAGAAGGATATGATGCCTTGCAAAAGAGATAGGAAAAAGACACCAATTTATTGAAAAATAAAATTAATGAATTGGGAAAAGAGTGCAATGAACAAAAAATTCAATTGTCCAGTTACAAAATGAGCTTAAAAAGGTAACTGAAGGGGTGGGCGGAGCCAAGATGGCGAACCCCAGACAGCTTTCTCTGTGAACTCCTTTGGGACCTTCCCTCAAACCCAAAGTGAGCCTTCGAACTGGTTGGTGGGTGAAGGCTCTGCCAAACATTTGGACTACAACACACTTCTATCAAAAATCTACCTTGAAAGAACTCCGGATGTTAGCCTCAGGGGAAATCGGCCTCTGGGCGCATTCAGACTCCAGCCAGGGCGGAAGTCAGGGCTGCGATAGAGGGGCGGATTTAAGGCACCCAGGAAGCCCCTGGGAGATGCCTGGGCCACTTTGCTCTGCTTGCGGGCAGGTGCTTTGACAGATCTGCCTTTGGTAAAGGGTGGATGGAGAGCAGCTGAAAACGTGGTCCTAGTGAGTGTCTAGCCCCACCAGCCTCAGACCAGAAGTCAACACGGCAAACTGCCCCAGGGCAAATTCAAATCGTTGCAGTTTTCTCTGTTTTTGACCAATATCCCAACTTTAAACCATGAGCAAGAAGCAGAAGAGAGCTCTCACCATAGAAAGCTTTACGAGAAAAAATAGAACAGTCCCCAGATCCTGACATTATGAAAACAATCCCAGATGAAGCCACAAAGGCAGACTTAAGTTGGTCTCCCTTTCAGAAGGCTTACCTGGATGATTGCATTAAGAATCTCAAAAGAGAGCTAGAAGAAGAATGGGGAAATAAATTGAGATCAGGGCAACAGAAATATCAAAAACTGGAAAATAGGACTGGTGAATTGGAAAAAGAAAACAGTTCACTGAAAAACAGAATTGGTGAATTGGAAAAAATCACCAATTCACTGGAAAATAAAAATGGTGAACTGAAAAACAAAATTGGTGAATTGGAAAAAGACAACAATTCACTGAAAAACAAAATTGGTGAATTGGAAAAAGACAACAATTCACTGAAAAATAAATCTGGCAAAATGGAAAAAGAATGCATTGAATCAAGAAACTCAATTGGCCAGCTACAAAAGGAGGTAAAAAAGATAAATGAAGGAAATAATAC
>JAJPUD010022497.1:0-21331 GCA_023553655.1 Myrmecobius fasciatus | reverse complement strand
TTTTTTTTCATTAATTCCCTTGAAATTCTTGACCTTTTGTTCTTCCAGATGAATTTTGCTGTTATTTTTTCTAGGTCAGTAAAATAATTTCTTGGGAGTTTGATGGGTATAGCACTAAATAAATAGATTAGTTTAGGTATTATTGTCATTTTTATTATATTCACTCGACCTATCCAAGAGCACTTGTTATTTTTCCAATTGATGAGATCTGACTTTATTTGTGTGGATAGCATTTTGTAGTTTTCCTTGGCAGATATATTCCTCAGTTCTCTTCTAGAATGAAGTATGAACAGCCACAAATAACAACAACTTGGTAATTCTATTATGAATTTTTTTTCCTGTCCTTTAACATCTGTTAAGGACATAGGTATTAGTCTTAAATGTGTTTATTAATTATTTATATAACATTATAAATAATTATTAAATAATTATATATTAATTAATTAAAATATACATTAATTGATATTGTAAATAATTGTTAAATAATTATATATTAATTAATTAAAATGTATTGAGTAATATTGTAAATGATTATTAAATAATTAAATGTTAATTATTTATATATTATTACCAAACTCTTATCAGAGAAATTAGATAAATATTTTTAGCATTTGCCTACTTCCCTTTTTCCCCTAGGTACATTAATTTTGCCTACAGACAAAAAAACTTTATAGTTTCATGTAATCAAAGTCATCTATTTTATTTTTTGTAATTGTCTCTATCTCTTATTTGATTAAGAATACATTTCTTGGGGCAGCTAGGTGGCGCAGTGGATAGAGCACCAGCCCTGAAATCAGGAGGGCCTGAGTTCAAATCTGGTCTCAGACACGTAACAGCTGTGTGACCCTGGGCAAGTCACTTAACCCCAATTGCCTCAGCAAAAAAAAAAAAAAAAAAAAAGAATACATTTCTTACCCATAGTCATGAGAGGCATATGATTTTTCTCTCTTTTAATTATTTTATAGTCTAATCATCAATATTAAGATCAGCTATCTATTTAGTATAAATTGAAGAATATAGTGTAAGATGTCGATCTAAACAATTTCTGCCACACAACTTTCCATTTTTCTAGCTTTTTTTTTTTCAAACAAGGAGTTTTCCCCCTAAGTATCTTATATTTTCTACTTCACCAATCACTAGGCTATTAAATTCCATTGTTTCTGTTCTCTTTCATCAGGTTCATTTCATTGATCTATTATTCTAATTTTTAACCAATACCAGAAGGTTTTGATGGCTGCTACTTTGTAATATAACAAGATCTGAAAGTGCTATTTCTCTTCATCTCTACTTTTTTCATCATTTTTTGAGGAGTTTCTAGATATTTTATTTTTTCAAATGAATTTTAGAATCAAGTTGTCTAAAATATTTTATTGGTATAAATTAACTTTGGAAGTATTGTAATTTTATATTGACATCCCCTAGCCATGAGCATTAAAATTTTGCTAGTTATTTAAGTTGTTCTTTGTTTCTTCATGGAATACTTTGTAATTGAATTCATATAGGTCTTTTCTGTATTTTGGTGGGTTGGTTCCCAGATAATTTTTGCATTTTGTAGTTATTTAGAATGGAATTTTCCTTCTTATTTTTTGCCTTATAAGTTTTTTTTTTGATCACATAGAAATATTGATTTTTAAGACTTTAATTTGTAGTTTGCAATTTTGGTGTTGCTATTAATTATTCAAATTAATATTTTTGCTGATTCCTTAGGATAATCCAAGTAAACTATCCTATCATCAGAAAACAAAGATAATTATATCTATTTACCTATGTTTAGTCCTTTAACTTCTTTCTCTTGGCTTATTATTATTATTAAAATTTCTGAAACTGTATCAAGTAATAGTGGAGAGAATGAACATTCTTGCTTCACTCTTGTATTTTCTTGGAAATGTTCTAATGTATTACCATTAAATATGTTTGTTTTTAGTTTTAAATTGATATTCTTTATCTGACTATGCTTTGTAGAGTTTTTTAGTTATTGTTTAGCATAAATGAGTGTTGTACTTTGTCAAAAGGTTTTACTGAATTTTTTGAGATGATCATGTGGTTTGGTGTATTTTGTTTTTTAATATAATTAATTATATTGATTGCTTTCCTAATGTTCCTTGGTTTCCCAACCATCCTTGCCTTCTGGTATAAACTTCACTTCGTTATGATGAATGATTACTTGGATAAATTGCCAAAATCTGTTTGATAGAATTTTGTTTCAAGTTTTTGAGTCAATATTCATTAATTATATTGACCCATAATTTTTCATCTGGGTTTTTTTTCCTATTTCAGATATATAGGTTATCTTATAAAAGAATTGTTATAGTGTTTTTCAATTTTTGAGAATAATTTGTGAAAAACAATTGTTCTTTAGAAGTTTGATAGAATTTTTCTGTAAATCCATCAGGACCAGGAGTTTTTCTATTGCTGGTTTTAGATACTTTATATTTAGATTTTTTTTTTCTTTTCTGTAATTGGTTTATTTGAAATCTCTATTGGGCCTTTTGATAGTTTGTGTGTTTTATATTTTTGTATTTCTCTAATGCATTTTTTTCTTAGTATTGTAAGCATATAACTACATATAATATGTATTCTTTTCATTTCTTCTAATTCTGATATGATTTCACCTTGGTTATTTGCTAATTTGTTTTATTTTCCACACTCTTTTTCATTAGGTTAGATAAAAGTTTATCAATTTTACCAATCTTTTTGCTTTTAAAAAATTCTTATTTTTAACATTCTTTTTTATATTTTGAGTTCCAAAATTTTTCCCTTTCTGTGGCCCCTCCCCTACCCAAATAATGTGACTCAATTGTCAGCCATGTTGTATAAAAAAAAAAAAGTAGAAAACAATGAAAAAAATTATGCTTCATTTTGTACTCAGAGTCCTTTTCCTGAAAGTGAATAATATTTTTGTCCTTTGGAACTGTCTTGTTTCAATACAATTGGCTCATTGTATTGATTAGAATAGCTAAGTTTTTCATAGTTAATCACTGTTACAATATTGCAGTTGTTATGTTTAATCTCCTGGTCCTGCTCATTTCACTTTGCATCATTTCATATGCATATTTCCAGGTTTTTCTAAAACAATCCTGCTTCTCATTTCTTATAGTATGGTTTAATAATTTTTGAAGAATCAGCTTTTTAAAATTTATCATTTCTATGGGATTTTTTCTTTCCAAATTATCTTTCTCCTTTAATTTTTATTATCTTTTCTTTTGTGCTTATTTTAGACTTATTTGTTGTTTTTCTAATTAAAATGCATATTCAGGGGGCAGGTAGGTGGCTCAGTGGATACAGCACCAACCCTGAAGTCAGGAGGATCTGAGTTCAAATTTGACCTAAAACACTTAACACTTCCTAGCTATGTGACCCTGGGCAAGTCACTTAACTCCAATTGCCTCAGGAAAAAAAAATGCATATTCAATTCATCAGTCCTCACTTTTTCTATTTTGTTAGCATGTGTTTTCAGAGTTATGATCTTTCCCCTGAAGAATGTTTTGGTTGCATCCTGAAAACTTTGGCATATTGTTTCATCATTAGAACTTTCTTTCACATAATTAATAGTTTTTTCTTTGATCTATTAATTATTATATTACATCTTCATTTGGGTCTGTCTTTTGTTTATGGTCCCTAACTCAGTGATTATTTTTATTGTTATTGTCTGTAAAGGATATCTTAATTATTTCTGCTATTTTACATTTGTTTGCAATATCTCTGTGCTCTAATACCTTGCCAATTTTTTAAAGATTTATAGTGCCTAAAATTTATTATAAATTTTTTACAAAACTTTTTATAAAATGTATGGTGCTATCATCTTATTCAAATAATAACACAAATATTTTACATCTAATTTCTTCAACAGTGTCTACAGATTTGTATTTCTTTTTTGTTCATCTTTCTTTTAGACTTATTCAAAACTGAAAGAGGGATATTGAAATCCCCTGTCACTATTATTTTGCTCTTTATGTCTTTTTTGCATCTCATATAATGTTTCCATTATCATTCTGTGTGCTAAGGCATTTGGAGTGTATAAGTTAATGACTGATAGTGGTGTGTTGATTGTAGTTCTTTTCACTGTAATATAGTTTTCTTTTTCCTTTTTTGAATGTTTATTTTTGCTTTGTCAGAATGATTGCATCTCCTGATTTCTTAGATTCATTCAATATATAGTATTTTTTTCTATCCTTGAATTTTTATTTTATGTTTGTCTTATTTTTAAAATGTGTTTCTTGAAAGCCATAAATTGTAGAGTTTTGTTTTCTTATCCAGTCTGTCATTCTTTTTTGTTTTATTAATTCTTTAATCCATTTGTAGTTAAAGTTATAAAAGTAATATTTTCCTCTATTTACCTCTAATATTGGGGTCTTTAAAGTTATGATTTTTCTCTTCTTCCACTATAAACATATTGTTTTATTTCTTCAATTATTTAAGCTTTTAAAAAAAAAAAAAGATGACCTTAGTTCCATTGGCTTTTTTTTCTTTGCCCTTGAGCACTTCATCCTAGCCATGCTCTTTCAGCATTTTACTTTTCTTTCCTCCTTTTGTTTGATTATTTAATTCTCCTTTCACTCCTTCCCAACAGTTAGTTAAATAGATTTCCCTTTTTCTCCTCTCCTCTAACTTGTTCATTAGTTGTATTTTTTTTTTATTATTTTTGTACTCCTTTCCAGAGAAGATTTCTCTATTTTTCATTATCCATCTTTTTTTTCCTGTCTGTTCTAGACTCTCTTTCTCTGGTTCCTGATCCCCTAATCTCTCTCCTTCTCTGTATTCCCCAGGGAACCAAAATTTCCAATTTTCTGGGTTCTCCTCTCTAGGCAGTTTTTGCTTTGTTTTGTAGGAGCTTTAAAACCAATTCCTGCAGGAAGACCTAGAAGAGATATTGTCCCATGCTAGGACTTCCCTGCCCCCTTGCTCTGGTTTTGTTCCACCATTAATCTCTCCCTCCTTTTGGTTACTTTTTTCTCTTTATTTGCCTCAATTTTTTTTTCTTTTATTCCAGGCCCTCTGTATGTATGGCATATGAAATAATATTTGTAAAATGCTTAGTAGAATGCCTGACATATAATAAGCACTTACTGAAGAGATCTATAATTATTTGAAAAAGTTTGACTCGCCCTTGACAAAAGAAAGATCAAGTGGATGAAGTCTATTGTCCCCACTTACATTTGAATGGAAAACCTGAAAAGCTTAAATATCTGTATGAATATCTGAGACAGAGTGTATAGATTGGCAGTGAATGGGATCCAGCTGTTGAACAGCAGGACAATAAACTGCATGGCTTTCAGGAGATTGCAAAGTCCCTTTAATGACAGCAAGCTTACCATGGAAGTAGAGGTAATTTTTTTTTAATGTAAACATTTTGTTGCCACTGCTGTATGGTAATGAAATATTGAATTTAATAGTCTTTAAAGAATTCAAGATGGATACTATTTAGAGGGCAGTATAAAGGACCATGATAGGTGAAAACAGGCTATAATATATTAAATAAAGAACTCTGCTGATGAACAGGAATCAAAGAGGAAAAACAGAAGAAAAAAGAAGAAAAAGGATGGAAGGCAACAGGTAACTATTGAGATAATCTTGAATCTTTTGATTAAAAAAAAACTACTGGGAGAACTGAGAGGCAGATTACCTAAAAATAGGTTTACATCAAAAACTTGCATCATATATCATAATAAGCTCCAAACATGACTTGTACATAGAAACTTACATAATAAGAAAATTTGAGAAGCAGGGAAGGACTTACTTTTTATAGCAATGGATAAGGGGAAAAAATTTAATTTAAACAAAAAATGGGGAGAATCACAGGAGAAAAATGAATTATTTCAATTATATAAAATTAAAAAAGATTTCACACAACCAAAATCAATATAGTTGAAAAAGAAGAGGAAAAAGTTGGCTGGAAGAAAAAATATCTTTTTTTTTCTCCTGTGATGAAATTTTGATATCTGAAATACATAGGAAACTAACTTAATTAAAGCAGGGTGTCCCAGAAGTCTAAATGTAGTTTTAAGTTTTAGAAGTATTAATTCCACAAGCTTACAAAAACATCATTTGAAAGCTTAATTACTTAAAATCTTTTACACTTATTTGGTGTTGTGAAATGTTTTAAAAATGTTTTAAATTTTAAAATGAGTTATCCTGTCATTGAAGGTAGAATTGTGACCATTTTTGGATGATGGTTCTTCAAACCAAATCAGTAGATTAGATCTTTTTGCTCAGTCACATTGGTCCCTTGATCTATCTACATTAGATTTTTTCTTCTGGGATAATGTTAAAGCTGTCATATATGCAACAAAATATCATTCTTTGGATCTTTTAGGGTAGGGTTACAAATGCAACCCCTTAAGTCATTGAATAGTAGTAAAAGCTAATAATGTACCTTTTCATTGAGGTCATTGGGGGTTCAGTATCTTAACTCAGGTCCTCACAGGACCAGTGCCCTATCCACTGCACAATCTTGCTGTCCCCTAGTCAAATTTTATTTTTGTACCTTTGTAGTGATGTGATTGAGATACCAAATATTGTGGTTGTAGGCACCAAATGTTGGGGTTTGGTCATGTGAAGAACTCACAATGGCCATTCTCTTTGGCAAAAGGTAGGTTTATTTAGGAGAAGAGGTTACAAACAAAATGAAGACATATCATAGATATCAGGAATGGTAAGTAAGAAATAGAATTAGGAGGGCACATAGCAAGGAAAGGGATTTTAACAATAAATGATGGAAAAGACAAGTTTCCTAGTGGAACCAAGGAGAAAGGGAACACCTCATGAGATTAGGGCATGTCCTTAACTTGTTAGCACCCTGAAAGAGCTAATTAGCTGTAAGAAGAAGAAAGATAGCATGAGACATGGTGGGGGGATGAGAAGAGAGACACTCCATGGAATGGAGGAGGAGTGAAGATACTATGGGGCAGAGTGCTGTAGTGTACTACACCTAAGAAGGACTTGGCAAAGATGGCATGAGCCATGGAAAGATTTATATGGGATTTCTAACAGAATATAGCAAGGTGAGACTGCCCATGTCTTTTACAGAGGGTGAGACCACAAGGCTAAACTGATTCCTATTAGAGCCCTTTTCCCTGCCTGCCCCAAGAAACAATTCCATCAATGTTCCAGTTCCTCTCTGCCAACCAAATCCAGTTACTGAGGCCTTCATCAGTAGCATTTATTCTTCTGAAATTATTAAGCTTTAAAAGTGCATAGAGATTTTTGGGACATTTTCAGACCTAAGCTATTCCCCAAAAAGTAAAAGACTATAAATAGGCAATTTTCAGTGGAAATGACATTTCATTTAAAATGAAATTAAAATAAAAAAATAAAATTTAGAATGAAAACAAAATTTAAAAATTAAAAATTAAAAATATTTTTTCAAATGTATATAGTTTTCAACATTTATTTTTGTAAGACATTGTGTTCCAATTTTCCCCTTCCTCGTTTACCTCCACCTTCCCCAAAACAGCAAGCAATCTCACATATGTTAAATATGTGCAATCCTTTAAGACATATTTTCATATTTGTCATATTGTACAAGAAAAATTAAACCAAAAGAGGAAAAAACATGCGAAAGAAAAAAGAAACAAAAAGGTGAAAATACTATGCTCCAATCCACATTCAGTCTTCATAGTTTTCTCTCTGGATGTGGATGGCATTTTCCATGCCACGTCTATTGGAATTTCCTTGAATAATCACATTGTTGAAAAGGGACAAGTCCATCACAGTTGATCATCATAAAATCTTTTTGTTACATTGTGTGTGCAATGTTTTCCTGGTTCTGCTTACTTCACTCAGCATCAGTTCATTGTAAATCTCTCCAGGCTTTTCTGAAATCATCCTGCTCATCATTTCTTATAGAACAATTAATATTCCATTACATTCATTTACCATAATTTATTCAGCCCCTCCCAACTGAGAAGCATAATTCAGTTTCCAGTTCTTTGTCACTACAAAAAGGCTGCTACAAACATTTTTGCACATGTGTATGCTGACAGAAAGTGAAGTGAGAAGGATCAGAAGAACATTGTGCTCAGTAACAGCAATATTGTAGGATGATCAACTGTGAATGACTATTCTCAGCAATACAATGATTTAAGATAATTCCAAAGAACTCATGACAAAAATGCTTTCTACTTCCAGAGGAAGAACTAATGAACTCTGAGTGCAGATTAAAATATACCTTTTAAAAATAACTATTTTTCTTGGTTTTGTTTTGGTTTTTTTGTCTCTGTTTTCTTCACAACATGATTAATATGGAAATGTTTTGCATGACTACACATGTATAGTCTATATAAAATTGCTTACTGTCTCAGGGAGGGGAGAGGGAAGGAAATTCAGGAGATAATTTGGAACTCAAAATTAAAAAAAAAATTAAAAATCTATACATGGAATTGAAAAAAAACACACACAAAAAAATCCAAACCAGAAAGTGAAATGCCTATGCAATAGGTCAAAATCTTCTGATAGTATA
This sequence comes from Myrmecobius fasciatus, assembly GCA_023553655.1. NCBI lineage: Eukaryota > Metazoa > Chordata > Mammalia > Dasyuromorphia > Myrmecobiidae > Myrmecobius > Myrmecobius fasciatus. The sequence goes on along the minus strand of JAJPUD010022497.1, from coordinate 12,873 downwards.
GAAGTGTGTGTGCTTACCATATATGTATATAATATAGCTATATGTATATACTTTTACACACACAGGTATATATGTACACATACACTCACATTTTTTCTTTTAATTTTATGTAATTCAAAAATAATATATTAAATATCTAATGTACTTATATATAAATTTGAAAGCTAAGTAAAGAAAGAGGAAAATATATAAATATACAGACTTAGTATTCATGATAAGTAAACTCTGAGAAAAGAAAGGTCATCCAGAAATATTCACCTCTCTTTGATCTTTGCTAGTGGTAGCAGAAAAAACTACTGCTCCAACTAAAGTGAATTTTTGATTCTTCTTCATTCTTATTAAAGGATGCACTTAGTAAAGAATATAGACTGACTTTTTTTCACTAGGACATTTTGGGATCAAGGTTAAATATTCTCTTTCATACAGAGCTGGAGCTTCAGGTGAAAATCTAGGTCTGTGTATATAGAAATGAGAATCAACTCGGTAGAAGTGGTGTAGAGGGCTTGGGGAATGAAGCCTGGAGGTCTGGGGACTGGAGATTAACAAAAATAACAATAACAGGAATATAGCATTTCAAAGTTTGTAAACTGTTTTATATCCATAATTTCATTTGAGCCTTACAACATCCCCTACTTATAGCCCAAATGTGCCTCTTTTTTGCACTAATGTAGATTTCCCCTATAAGCCAGGAACAACCAAAAAAAAAGATTTAGTTTTTACAAACAGAATTATTATCCATTGGGCCAAATTTTGTCCATTGGAAATGGAAATATTTACTGTAGTTAATGAGCTAAGTTAGAAAGGGAGAATTGGTAGGCTACCTAAGCTCAGGTATCTATCACTCAGAAATCCAGCTCCAGAGTCTAGTTCTTAGCTATGGAAAACATGATCTGAGCTTCAAGTAGCAACACAATTTAGTCCAGGAGGTTGGGAGTTCCCCATAACTGAAGGTTTTTTTTGTTTAGTTTTTCTGTGAAAAAAAAATGTAGTATAGTGGAAAAAGTGGTAGATTTAGAGTCATGATGGACCTGTAGTACAATGGAAAAAGTGGTAGGTTTAGAATCATGATGGATCTGGCTTTGATGCCAACCTTTGAAATTTACTGTATTATCAAAGGGAAAACTCTTGTAATGTTTATGAGAAACAGTCTTACTTGCTTCCTAGGAAATCATGAAACTAAAATATACATCTTTGCTTTAAATTGCATATCTGTGAAACTGGAATAGCAATACTTGCAATACTTATATAACATGTTGTGAGCTTGAAGGAGATGATGTATATAATGTATTTTGTAAATAAAACCTAAGGTTTCATATAAATACCAGTTGTTATTTTTATTTTTCAGAAAGGTTGGTATTTCAGATACAGGTTGGTCAAGAAAGCCCCTTCTAATTCTAAGACTTTGTGATTTCCTATTGAGGAAAAGGATGAGAAAAAGGCAGAAGAATGTTTCAATTTTTCTGAGTATGGAGTTTTCTAGAAAAAATTCCATATACAGAAGCACAAATGTTCTTTGAATATTATGGAAATTTTTTTGAAAGTGATATTACAAAAATTTGTGTGACTCCCTCATAGTGTCATGAGAAAATATATCACATCCTTACCAAGGAGCATATGACAATTAAGGATAACCATCCCAGTGTTGGAAAGAAATAGATCATCTCCATTCATTTTTTTTCCAAAGTATCAAAGCAAGCTCAATTAACCTTATGAGAATCTGTAATGAATATCTGAATGTTTCCCTTACCACTTGATGTGATTATAATCACAGTGGGAGAAATGAGTCAGAGACAAACTCAGAAAAAAAAAATGAGCTTATTAAAAGAACAAAAATTCTTCCCACTCCTACCCGCACCCCACTCCCCATCTTGTTCCCTTGTACCATTCATGCTAGAGGTAACCTGAGTTTATTTCATAGAGAGCTAGCTCACCTTCAAGTCAAGATGTCCTGGGTTCAAGGATCACTTCTGGATATATCATTTAACATTCAGTGCCTTCAGATAAAGCTAAAAGTATACTTTACAGAACAATTGCCTATCTACATTGATGGATCAAGTTTCCACAGTAAAAATTCCCTAGAATCCATAAAGAACACTAGATGGCACAGTAGATAGAGCACTGGGCCAGTCAGGAAGACCTGAATCAAATTTAGCCTCAGACACTAGACCTGTGACCTATTCACCAAACTTCTGTTTGACTTAAGTTTCCTGCAAAATTGGCATAATAGCACTACCCATCTTCTAGGGTTGTTGTGGGGATCAAATGTGAAGTCTTTGTCACACAGTTGACATTTCATAAATGTTTATTTCTTTCCTTTCCTATATTAGTGGAAATCACAGGTCAATTTTTTTTTTCATTTTCTTTTCTTTGCGATTAGTTTCAAGTAACTTGCTGAGGATCAAACAGCTTAAGTGTTAGTTAGGTATCTGAGGTCACATTTGAACTCAGGTCCTCTTAACTCCAGGGCCAGTACTTTATCCTCAGTGTTATCTAGCTGGTCCAACAAGTCCAATCTTTTTTTTATATATATATAAAGCTTTTTATTTACAAAACATATGAGTGATTTTTCAACATTGACCTTTGCAAAAACTTTTTTTTCCCCAAGCTTTTCCCCTCCTTCCCCCCACCCCCACCCCTAAATGACAGGTAATCTAATACATGCTAAATAGGATAAATTATATGACAAATACAATACATGTATACATATCTATACAGTTATCTTACTGCACAAGAAACACCAGATCTAGAAAGAGAAGAAGAAAAAAACAACCTAAGAAGGAAAACAAAATGCATGGAAACATTCACAGAAAGCGTTAAAATGCTGTGTTGTAGTTCACACTCAGTTCCCACAGGCTTCTCTCTGGATGTATATGACTATCTTCATTGCTGAAGAACTGGTTTGAATCACATCATTGTTGAAGAGAACCATGTCCACCAAAATTGATCATCGTATACTCTTGTTGCTGTGTATAATGTTCTCCTGGTTCTGCTGATTTCACTCAGCATCAGTTCATGCAAGTCTCTCCAATCCTCTCTGAAATCCTCCTGTTGGTCATTTCTTACAGAACAATAATATTCCATAACATTCATATACCATAATTTATTCAGCCATTCTCCAATTGATGGGCATCCCTTCAATTTCCAGTTTCTAGCCACTACAAAAAGGGCTGCCACAAACATTTTTGCACATGTGGGTTCCTTTCCCTCCTTTAAAATCTCTTTGGGATATAGGCCCAGTAGAAACACTGCTGGGTCAAAGGGTATGCACAGTTTGATAACTTTTTGAGCATAGCTCCAAATTGCTCTCCAGAATGGTTGGATCTGTTCACAGTTCCACCAACAATGTATCAGTGTCCCAGTTTTCCCACATCCCCTCCAACAGTTATCATTATCATTTCCTGTCAATTTGACAGGTGTGTAGTGGTATCTCAGAGTTGTCTTAATTTGCATTTCTCTGATCAATAGTGACTTGGAGCACCTTTTCATGTGACTGGAAATAGTTTCAATTTCTTCGTCTGAAAATTGTCTGTTCATATCTTTTGACCATTTATCAATTGGAGAATGGCTCAACAAGTCCAATCTTAAAGAAAAAAAAAAATCACCTTTGTAATACTGTTATATACACCATAATTGTTATGAAGATCAAATTAGTTGAAGTTTTACAAATTTTAAAGCAATAAATGTCACTTATTATCATTACTAATTGAAAGATTGTTGTCCCTTTCAGAGGATTATTCAGGGAGAGAACCATAAAAGACAACCTTCCTTTATTCTTATGAACCATCTCCATGATCTTACCCATCCTTCTAATAACTCCCTAAAAGAATAGAAGTTGACATAGTTATTATTTCCCCTACACCAAACAACAAATGAGCAAAAGGGCTTGCTGTGATTAGGCTTTGTTCTCTATATGAAATATATAAAGAAATTGCTTTGAATTGAACTACTAGAAAATTGAGACTTATTTTAGACTAGCCATTGCTCTTGAATTATTTGGAAGTGGGAATTCAGGGCCAGCCTCTTCAAATAGTAAGAGTAAGACCAGTTAATACTACTGGATCTACCCAACCACAGAGCCATTGCAGGAAAAATTATTTGTAAAACTGAAAAAGCTATATTAATGTGCAATGTTATACTGTTGTATTATATTCATATCACATACTATATTGCACTACACTAACTATACCACAGACATGGAATTAATAAGCGATAAGCTTAGAAAGGTAGATTCAGTTGAAACTTTTAATGATGAGCAAAGTATTTTTAATTTGATCATACAAACATTCATGAAATCATGAAAATTTTTGATCACAGGAATGGCATGGTCTGGTCTTGATGTAAGAAAAATTATTCTAGCAGAGCTGTAAATTATGGATTGAAGGGATGTGTGCCAGTGATATTCCCCAAGATTTCATTATTGTCTGTGTTAGGCAATATTATTAGTAAATCATCATTAAATTTCTTATCAAATATTCCAAAGATATCATAAAAAAGGGAAAAGGACTTATACATGCTAAGTATTTACAGCAGCCCTTTTCATAGTGGCAAAATATTAGAAAGTGAGAGGATGTCCATCAATTGGAGAATGGCTATGTTATATGAATGTAATGGAATACTATTTTTTATTAAAGCTTTTTATTTGCAAAACATATGCATGGGTAATTTTTCAACATTTATCTTGCAAATCCTTCTGTTACAAATTTTTCCCTCCTATCTCCTACCCCTTCCCCTAGATGGCAGGAAGTCTAATACATGTTAATTATGTTAAAATACTTGACAAATAGAATATGTGTATACATATTTTTACAGTTATCTTGCTGTGCAAGAAAAATCAGATCTACAAGGAAAAAAATCTGAGAAGGAAAACATAATGCAAGCAAACATCAATAGAGAGCATGAAAATGTTATGTTGTGGCCCACATTCAGATCCCTCTCTCTGGGTGTATATGACTTTTTTCATCACTGAACAATTGGAACTGGTATTGAAGATAACCATGTCCTTCAGAATTGATCATCATATAGTCTTGCTATTACTGTGTACCATGATCTCCTCGTTCTGCTGATTTCACTCAGCATCAGTTCATTCAAGAGTCTCCAGGCCTCTCTGAAATCATCTTATTGGTCATTTCTTACAGAACAATAATATTCCATGACATTCATATACCATAATTTATTCAACCGTTCTCCAATTGATGGGCATCCATTCAGTTTCCAATTTCTAGCCACTGTAATGGAATTCTATTGTGCAATAAGAAATGATGAGCAGGCAGATTTCAGAAAAACCTGGAAAGCCTTGTACAAACTGAGGCAAAGTAAAATGAGCAGAACCAGAAAAACATTGTATACAGTATCAGCATCATTGTTCAGTGATTAAATATGAATTACTCAGCCCTTCTCAGCAACCCAATGATCCAAGATAAATGCAAAAAACTCTCAAAAGAAAATGCTATACATATCCACATAAAGAACTACTGGACCCTGAATTTAGATCAAAGCATACTTTTTTCATTTTATTTTTTCTCATTTTTTCCTTTGGATCTGTTTTTTTCTTTTAAAATTGTGAACAAATATAGAAATGTGTTTTATATGATATCACAAGTGTAATCTATATCAAAGTGCCTACCATCTTCAAAAGAGAAGAAAAGAAGGAAGGAGAAAATTTTGGAACTCAAAATCTTGCAAAAATGAATGCCAAAAATGTTCTTTACATGTAACTGGGAAAAATAAAATATCATTAAATTTAAAAATAAAAAAAGAAAACATCTACAAGCAAAGTGTTAAAGAAAAACACACAAGTCCCAGAATACATAGAAGAGTTAAAGAAGAAACTGGAAATGACTTAAAAACCAAATGAGAACTATGGAAGAAAGACATGAAAAGAGAATTAACAGCTTAGCAAAAGAGGTACAAAACCACATTGAACAAAACAACTCTTGAAAATTAGAATTGGCCAAAGAGAAGATAATGAATACATGGAATATCAAATCAAAAAAAAAAAAGTCAAAAGACTGAAAAAATAAAAGAAAATGTGAAATACGTCTTAGAAAAAAATAGCTGACCTGAAAAGTAGATTGAGAAAAGAAAGCAAAAATCATTGGACTATCTGAAAAAAAAAAAAGAAAAAAGCTTAGATATAGTATTTCAAGAAATTACAAAATGCAAACTTTGCAAATATATCTTTGAACCAGAGGTCCAGCTATAAACTGAAAGAATCCACCATCACCTCCTGAAAGAATTTCCAAAATAAAAACTCCCTAGAAATCTAGAGCCCCCTGGTCAAGAAGAAAATACATTAAACAGCCAGAAAAAAATGAATTTAAGTACCATAGAATCACAACTGAGATCACATAAGATTCAGTAGCCACCACTATGTAGAAAAGGAGTACTTAGAATATATTTCAAAAATAAAAAATTCCAGGATTATAACCAAGAATAACCTACTCAGAAAAACTCAATATAATCCTACAAAGTAAAATGGACTCAATGAAATAGAGAACTTTCAAGCATTTATGGTGAAAAAGCAAAGGCAAAAATTTTAATATTCAAATAAAAGAATAAAGAAAAGTACAAAAAGGTAAACATAAGTGAAAAATCATAAGGAACCAAATGAAGTTGTTTTTTTTTTTTTTTTTGCATTCTTAAATGAGGACGATTCTACATGTAATCTCTAAAACTTTATCAAACTAAGGATCTTAGAGGTAAGTGAATTAAACAGAGAGCCTGGATGAAATTCTATTAGATTAGAATGACCCCCCCAAAAAAAAGAATATAAGGGTGAGGAAGAGGGGTACAGTGGGCGAAGAAAGAAGGAACATGAAGAATGGGGGAAATTCTCTTACATAAATATGGAATACAAAGAAGGGTTAATACAATGGAAGGGAAATGAAAGTTTATGTGAAGTAAGCAACACTTGAACTGCACTCTTATCTGAACTACTTTCAGAGGGAAGAATCCATACATACATACACACACACATATACCCACCCACCCACCCATCCACCCCCCCCCACACACACACAAAGAGAGAAAATAATTGAGGAATTAGAAGCAAGAGTAGATTAAGGGTGTCAGTGGTCAGAAGCAAAACAGACTCTTGAGGAGGTGAAAGGTTAAAAAATAGAATAAGTACAAAAGAACAGGACAGAGGAAAATATGTCATTAGCAATCATAATTGTGAATGTGAATGGGATAAACTCACCCACAAAGTAGTAGAGGATAGTAGAATGAATTAGAAACCAGAATTTAACAATATGTGTTTACAAGAAACATGCTTGAAGCAGAATTTATTATACTTCAGTTGATGTATAAAAGGAAAAAGTCAGGGGTAGCAACCATATCAGGCAAAGCAAAATTGGAATAAGACTTAGTTGAAAGAGATAATCAGGGAAGCTTCATTTTGTTTAAAAAGCATAAAAAAATAAATTAATATTGGGGCAACTAGGTGGCTGGATAGAATGGATAGTGCACCCACCCTGAAGTCAGGAGGAGCTAAGTTCAAATCTGGCCTCAGACATAACACTTACTAGCTATGTGACCCTGGGCAAGTCAATTAACCCCAATTGTCTTACTTTTAAAAAATGATACATTAATATTAATACTAAACATAAGTTGTTGTTAAATCATTTCAGTCATGTTTGACTCTTTGTGGCCCCATTTGGGGTTTTCTTGGCAAGGATATTGCAATGATTTGCCATTTCTTTCTTCAGTACATTTTAGGATGAGGGATTGAGGCAGATGGGATAAGTGATTTGCCCAGTGTTATACAGTTAGATTTGAACTCAGGAAGATAAGTCTTCCTGATTCCAAGGCTAGTGGTCTGTCTACTATGCCACCTAGTTGAACATATATGCACCAAATTGCATAGCATTCACATTCTTAAAAGAAAAGTTTAATTAGTTATAGGAAGACTTCCTATAGTTTATAGGAAGACAGTGAAGATATATGGGGATGGGGTGGGGTGGACATCAATTTACTTCTGCCCAGACTGAGGTAAATCTAAATATATAAAATAAATAAGAAAGAAGTTAAGGAAATAAATAGAATTTTGGAAAAGTTGAATATAATAGATTTATGAATAATACTGAATGGAAATAGAAATGAGTATACCTATTTCTTACTTGTGTATAGCATCTTTACAAAATCTGACCATATATTAGGACATAAAACTCACACCAATAAATACAGAAAGATTGAAATATTAAATGCATTTTTTCCTGACCATTATGCAATAAAAATTGCATTTAATAAAGGGTCTTTGAATAATAGATTCAAAATTAATTGAAAACTAAATAATCTAGCAAGAAATAATGAGTTGGCCAAAGAACAAATCATAGAAACAATCCATAATTTCATTAAAGAAAATAACAACCATAAGACATGCAGTCAAAGAAGTAGTTGGGAGAAATTTTATATCTGTCATATAATTAAAATTTGATCAACAAATTGGATATGCAATTAAAAAAAAAAGAAAACCCAAAATTCTAAAGCCCCCAATTAAACTTCAAAATAGAGATCCTAAAAATCAAGGTAGGGATAAGTAAAAATTAAAAGTAAAAAACCAACATACCATTGAACTAATAGGTAAAACTAGGATCTGGTTTTATGGGGGGGGGGAAATAAATAGAAAAGCCACTGACTAATTTGATTATTTTTAAAGATAGAAGAAAGCCAAATTACTAGTATCCAAAATTTAAAGTGAATTTGCAGTCAATACAGATGAAAGAAAAGCAATTATTAAAAGTTATGTTGTTCAACTTTTGCCAATAAAACTGATCATCTAAATGAAATGGATGAATTTTTTAAAAGGGTAGCTTCTTAGATTAAGACAAGAGGAAACAAAGTACTTAAATAACACTGTTAGAAAAAAATATTGAACAAATCATAAATGAGTTTCATTAAGTGGGGGAAGTCCAGGCCCATATAGATTTATGAGAAAAGTCTATGAAATATTTTAAAGAGCAATTAATTAAAATACTACATTAAATGAAAAAAAGGTATAGTAGGAATTCCACTAAATTCCTTCTGTAAAACGCAGAAGGAGTCAAAACAGGGGAAGAAAAGTATAGACCAATTTCCCTAATAAATATTGATGCAACATCTAAAATAAAACACTAGCAAAGTGACTATAACAATAAATTACAAAGGAAATACACCATGATCAGGCCAGATTTATACCAAAGGAATGCTTATTTGGTTCAATATAAGGAAATCTATAAGCATAATTGGCCATATAATAACAAAAATTATATGACAATTTTAATTAATGTAGGAAAAATTGACAAAATACAACATCCATTCCCATTTAAAAACACTGAAAAGCCTCTAAATAAATGAAGTTTTAAAAAAATGATAAGCAATATCTTTCTAAAAACAACAGCATTTATTGTCTAGGTGATAAACTAGCCTTTCTGAGAAGATCAGGAAGGAAGCAAGGATGTCCATTTTCATCATTACTATTCAATATTTTACTAGAAATTCTAGATAACAATTAAAAAGAAAAAGAAATTGAAGGAATAAACATAGGCAATGAGTAAACAAAGCTATCATTTTTTACAAATGATCCAATAGTATACTTAGAGAACCCAAGAGAGTTAGTTTTAAAATTATTTAAAACAATTAACTATCTCAGCAAAGTTACAAGAAATAAAATAAACCTATACAAATCATCAGCATTTCTACATATTATTTAAAAAGAAAAGCAAGCAAGAAGAGATAGAAAGAGAAATTCTGTGTAAAATAATTGTAGACAGTATAAAACACTTGGGGGTCTACTTGCTAATACATACCCAAGAACAGCAGAATACAATTACAAAACATTCTTTACAAAGATAAAGACAGATATAAATAATTGGAGAAATATGCTTATAGGTAGGCCAAGTCTACATAATAAAATTATATACTACCTAAATTAATTTATTCAATGCCAAGTCAATTAAACTACCACACAATTACCTTATATAGTTAAAAAATGATAAGAAAATTCACTTAGAGAAACAAAAGGTAAAGAATATCAAGGGAACTGATGAAAAAAGGTAAATGAAGCTTAGCAGCATAAGATCTCAAATTATACTACATAGCTGTTATCATCACAACAATTTGATACTGAATTTGGTACTGTTCAGGTATACAATGTACAGAAGTAAGCAAATGGTGTTTATGCAAAAGCATAGCATTTGATAAACCCAAAGATCCCAGCTATTAGGATAAGAACTGACTGATAAAAAATACTGGTGGGAAAACTGGAAATCAGTCTGGCAGAAATTAAGTAGAGGCCAACATCTAAAATTGTATACCAAAATGGGTATATGGTTTAGTCATAAAGAATGATAGCACAAAGTAGTGAAATTTGCAAGAAATTATCTGTCAGATCTGTAGATAGGGGAAGAGTTCATGACTAAAGAAGAGATAGAGAAACTCATTGGAAGTAAAATGGATAATTTTGATTACATGAAATTAAAGCTTTTGCAAAAACTAAATTAAGGGAGTGAAAACTAAAAGAAAAGCAGGAACCTAGGGAAGAAATCTTTGCAGCAAGTTTTTCTGATAAAGGTTTCATTTCTCAAGTATGTAGAGAATTAAAACAAATTTAAAGAATAAGAGACATTCCCCAATTGGTAAATGGTCAATAAATATGAAAAAAAGGTTTAGATGAAGAAATCATAGTTATTTATTTTATTTTTTTATTTTTTTGCTGAGGCAATTGGGATTAAGTGACTTGCCTAGGCTCACACAGCTAGGAAGTGTTAAGTGTCTGAGGCCAGATTTGAATTCAAGTCCTCTTGACTTCGGGGCTGATGCTCTAGACACTGTGCCACCTAGCTACTCAAGAAATCATAATTATTAATAGTCATTTGAAAAAAAAAGTTCAAAATCACTAATAATTGGAGAAATGCACATCAGAACTATTATAATAGCAAAAGAAAATGACAAATGTTTAGAGGAATATAAGTAGAGGATGCTGGTAGAGTTGTAAACTAATCTATTAATTCTGCATACAATATGGAATTATACCCCAAAGGCTATCCTACCACTAAATCTGTACCCCAAAAAGATCAAAGAAAAAGGAAAGGGGCCCATATGACAATTTTTTATGGTGGCAAAGAATTGGAAATTGAGAGGATACCCATCAATTGGGGAATAACTGATAAATATGGTTTATTAATATGATGGAATATTATTGTGTGATGAAGGGGGTGATTTCTTTCATAAACTGAGAAAATTTATGTGAACTGTTGCAAAATGAGTAGAATCAGGAGAACAATTTGTACCATAACAGAAATATTGTCAAGATAATCAACCACAAAAGATAGTTATTAATCAATGTAATGACATCACAATTCCAAAATGATTTTAAAAATACTTTCCACAAACATACATACCTTCCTTTAGAGTTCTTTTTATTAGATTTTAAAGACATCAGGCAAATAAAAATTTACCAGCCCTGACCATTCTTGGTCAGGAAACAGACATTATTAGAATTGAAGATTCAGTCCAGAAAATCTAAACTTGTTCATAAACACCATCTTTTAAAAATATTTTTCTACTTCCCAAATCTGCTGTTTTTTCTGAATTGATGACCTTTAATTTGTAGTAGTGATTAAAGCACTACCTATGTTACTAGGGCTCTTCAGTTTATTGTTCAATTCTTAGTAATTCTGGCTTATAGATTTTCTTCTAGCAATTGATATGTACTCATGAGAATAATCTAAAATTGGAATTGATTAATAGACTTGATAAGTCTTGTTAGGCTCTATCATATCATGGATAATTACCTACGGGAGACAACAGATCTTCTTATTATTATTATTATATTGAGAAATAGCTATCTCAGTGGTCCTCAGGAGTCACCAAATGCCATTATTTGCTTCTTTCACCTGTGAACCCAATTGGATGAACTGTGCACTGAAATCATTTTTTGGGGGAGAACAATCACTGTTTCCTTCTCAGAGTCCCTTCTCTTCAGAAAAAGTCTCACATCTTTTTAATTCTATTCTTAGTATAATTCATACTAACAGAGAGGACCTTGTAGTTGGGGGAAATGAATAGTTTATTGTATATTTTATTATACAAAAGAAGAATAAAATAAGACACACAGTCCAGGTTTTGAAGAACAGATGAGGGGGTGGAGCCAAGATGACAGAGTAAAGCCAGGAAGCTACTCAAGTTGTCTCAGTTTTCCTTGAAAACAACATGAAACCAAGCCTTTGAACAGAGTCTGATGGAACTCTCCAACTTAAGATAGACTGGAAAACTTCAACAAATGTCATTCTCAGTGGGCTAAAAAGGGTGTTTAGCCCAGCTCAAACAGACTGTACGAAAGCAGTGAGGTCTTAATCACCGCAAATCAACAACTAAGACCCTCAGTCCTTGCCCAGTAGTGAAGCAGATCAATGGGGCAGCCTCCAGTCCCAGTTCAGAAAGTAAACTTTGGGAAACGAGGCTGCTTTCTGAAAAGAGCAGGCAAAGCTACCCCTGCAAGCACAAGGCTCAGAGCTGGACAGGAAGCTTGGTACAGAGCCTCTTTTACTCCAGGGGCAGAACTCAACCATAAACGTAAAAGAAAAGAGGAAACAACAGAAGAAATAAAAAAGAAAATAAGCAAGAAACAGAAAGACCATAGAAAGCTACTATGGTGACAGAAAAGACCAAAACACCAACTCAAACAAGAACAAAATGTCCACAGAAGAAATCTCAGAGTGATATGAATTGGTCACAAATCCAAAGAGGCTTCTTGGAAATGCTCATAAAAGATTTTAAAAGGCAAATAAAAGAGGTAGAAGAATTAATGAGGTGCAGTTAGGTGGCACAATGGATAGAGCACCTGAGTCCTGAAGTCAGGAGGACCTGAGTTCAAATCTGGTCTCAGACACTTAA
>JAJPUD010022496.1:0-21332 GCA_023553655.1 Myrmecobius fasciatus | reverse complement strand
TGAAGAGTAAGGAGTTGAAAATAACAACAAAGTGATGAACCTGGGAGACATTATCTCATCTGGTTTTAAGTCAACAGTATAGGTATTATCATCTCCATTTCACAGATGAAAAAAGGGAGACTCAGAAATGATTAAGTGACTAGTCTACTATCACACAGTTAGCAGGTACAGCAGAAGGATATGAACTCAAATCTGGCATGACTAAATTCAATACTCCTTTCTCTATACCATAGACTGTCAGGTTAGGATGTAGAATTATGGAACCTTAGGCTTATAGGATCTCGAATGGGCAACTAGTCCAGTCCTTATCCAATAAAGGAATCCCCATTATTAACATTCCTCAATTGGTAGTCATTTAGCTTTTTTCACAAACTTTTTCTAAGAAAAGATCTTCAAGATTTAACATGACAGAAAATATGAGATCAGTTTGTGGTTAACCTGAAGTTCAGGTACTATAAACTTAGCTGTTAAACAAAATGATTATTAATAAAAGTATTATTACTTACATAGCACTTTCAGTTTTCAAAGCATTTTTTGAATATTATCTCATTTTATCTTCAAACAAGCCTAGGAACAAAGTACCATTATTATTTTCATTTTACAGATGAGAAACCAGAGGCAGTCTGAGGTTAATTGAGTTGCCCAAGGTCATACAACTAGTAGTGTCTAAGGTAGGATTTGAAATTGCGTCTTTTTGCCTCTTTAATGAGCTTTTCCAAAATAGAAGGATTTTCTATTGTGTATAGTCTGCTAGTGTAGCCACCAAGAATACCATAAATCCACATTAAAAAAATTTTTCCAGCAAACTCATGAACTAACTATATACTATGGTGAGATATTGAAATAGGATTTGTACGGCATTTTTTCTTCTTTTATTCATTTTTCTAAAAATGAAGCCCAATCTTACTTAACCCCAATTGCTTTGCCAAAAAAAGGAGGAGGATGAAGAGAAGGAGGAGAAGAAGAAGTAGAAGGAGGAGGAGAATCTTTATCTCCTCTTTTCCATATGTGGAAGAATTTTAGTGTGGAATATTGATATACTCTTGTAAATGTTAATGAGTTGGTTCACTTTATTGAGCTGTATCCCTCACACAAACCCCACTTTTAAAATCTTTGTGACAAGGGAACATTTGCTGAATAATGGAAAAAAGATGAATATATTAAAAATTAATGTAGTATAAAAACAAGAAACATTTTACAAGATTTTCTTAATTAAGGAAAAAAATAACAAAATTTTAAGATAAATTGGGTTCAAGCTCCAGCCAATGTCAAGGGTGAAACTTTAGTACAATTCATACTTGGGCCATATTCAATAATCATTTCTCAACATGTGAACTATATTAAAATGAATTTGTTTGATACCCTTGTTCAAAATTTTTCACCTTTAACATGGTTTCAGTGTAAAGTATATATCTTGGCAATCTTCCTCTTTTTTAACTTTATAGTTAATTGAAACTATTCAAAAGGGTATTTTTTTTAAAGAATCTTTAGGGTTTTTTATGATGGCTTTTGATTTTTGTATGTCATGGGATAATTACAATGCTGAAAGCTTTTAGACTGTAGCCTCTCATTGTAAAAATAACTCAGAATTAAGAGCTTATTTTCTTTTTAGTAGTCTTTTGAATAAGCTAGTGCCAGTTGAGGAAAGCAGGGCTATATAAAGTAAAGAGATTTTCCTAGGATTATCGAGCTCTTTAGAGCTTACACTGGAATTTGAATTCAGATCCCTTTAAAATCCAGATCCAAGCCACATTTCATGTTGTCTCGCTTTTCTCAGGAAAGAAGAGTTTTGGGGTCAAATCAAGAAACTGCCCTGTTCTTTGGAGGAGTACAACAAAATGTCCACAATAGTTTTACTGGAATGTGCATAATTCATGCAGTTTTCTCAAATGAATGTAAAGTTATGTGTATATTAAAGAGCAAACACAGAGTAACTTCATTCATTAAACAAGCACTTTTAAGAAACTATACAGTGCATAGCATTGTTGGTCAAAGCACACTACAAGACACAAAAGATGTAGAAAGCCTGGTCCCTGCCCTAGAAGAGTTCATAACCTAGCTGAGAAATGTATTTTTTTTCCCCTAGGCTTCATGGTTCCTATTTACAAGGAAATACACAAAGAGAGTTGGGATTGAAGCCAGGATAACTGGGTTTAAAAATCAAATCTGACCCCTTGGTCACTATGACCAATGGGTCTAAGAACTAAGTGGGAATTTAGAGATTATCTAGTCCAATTGCATTATTTTACAGATGAAGAAACTGAAGTCCATAGAGCCTAAGCAATTGGCTCAGCTACACAAAGATAGCACAGGAAGGATTTGAAACCATATCTCAAGGAAGAACTGGATTCAAAGAGAGTTTCAGGTGATAATAGCACCCATCTAATAGTGTTATTATAATATTCTGCTGAGATAATATATGTAAATAGTTTTACACACCTTAAAGTTTTGTATTTGTACAGTACCTGGCACAGAATAGTAGCTTAACATGCCTGACAGGTTTTACCATTATTAGTAGTAGTATTATTACCCCCAAATTAATGTTCTTTTCATTTTTTAATATTTTAATTTATGGAATAAAACAAGCATTTCCATAACATAATATAATAAAAATACCATTTCCCTTTCATTTTCCTTAGTTTCAATTTCCCCATATGTAATTGATGAAATTAGACAAAATTTTCCTTTAATCTTATTCTGTGCTCTTTTGATTTTTCTGAATCTCAAGTGTTTTCTTTTACAAAATGAAGCTCATATTATTTAAGCTACCTATCTCCCTGAATTGTTGTTCAGAGGAGCATTTCAATTTACACACAATACTTGGCACATGGTAAGAGCTTAATAAATATTTTCTGGTTGACTAAAAAATTAAAGCAGTATATAAGTGTAATATATGATTATTGCTACTGTTACTAGTATTCATCTTAATTTGATTAATTCTTTTAATTTGAATCATTAAAGTATCAGGGAAGTCCTTACAATACAATAGGATCAAAGAATCACAACATCTCAAAATGAGGACACCCTGAATAAATGTTCATCCAGTCTTGATTTGAAGACCTATGGTGAGGAGAATCTGACTTCTTTGTGATATAACACATTTTACTTTGTTTTAACTATTTGTTGAGAAATTTTCCCATTGTATCAATACCAAGTGCCTCTTTATGAGGCAAAATTGTCCTTTTACTCCGTACCCCTAAGTGTAACATCTTGGGCAAACCAGAATAAAGTTAACATGAGAGTTCTTCCCTGGGGATAATACAAAGTTGAGTTAAACAAATGTTTCTGCCCTCATAGAGCTTATATCTAATAGATAAAATTGTATAAAGAAACATCACAAGGAGATGTATAGAGGAAAAAATATAAAATTATGGAAAGTTCATCTGGAACAAATGTGAGACATCAAACTAAAAATAGATATGATTCCTCAAAAATTGGCATTATTTTGAATAGCCAAGTAAAACTGGTTCCTGCTACTTGAGCATTTTAAATAACTAGTCTTTTTTAAAATAGTGACATATTTACATTAGTTGAGAGAGGAGGCATTTGTATATTTGTCATATAGCCAAAGCAATTCTATTTCAACCATAATGTGCTCACTAATAGAACCCATGCTATGATGATGTGTTAAGAAATGATTAATCTGAAAAAATAATGATAATGGTCTCCACAGGATCTATGGGAAATGCCATATCTCAAACTGAATTTTTGGCTGTCACAACAAAAGTAGTTCAGAGTATGAAATTATTGGGGCACAATATTACACATCCCCCTTGGGGAAAAGAATGATGAGCATCCTATAAAAAAAACAAGGTAATATGGGACCAGAAAAGTTGACTAAAACAGTCCAAAAACAATGAGAATCAACGGATAAGCTTGGATTTGTTTGTCAACTACCAGAATACAGTAGGGGCAGGGCCTGATAGAAGCACTCAAGTTTATTTTTCAAATATTACCTCAAACTTTTACCTCCTCTTCTTGATTAAATACTTCAGCAATTAAGGCTAATGGACACTTAATCCACATATAGGGCCTCAATTTCAACATATATATATATATGTATGTATATATATATATATAAAAGCTTTTTTATTTGCAAAACATGTATGAGTAATTTTTTTGATATTGACCCTTGCAAAGCTTTCTGTTACAAATTTCCCTCCCCCCCAGCCTCCACCTCTTCCCTAGATGGCAGGAAGTCTACTACATGTTAATTATATTAAAATACTTGACAAATCGAATATCCGTATACATATTTTTATAATTATCTTGCTGTGCAAGAAAAATCTGATCTACAAGAAAAAAAATCTGAGAAGGGAAACATAATGCAAGCAAACATCAATAGAGAGTATGAAAATGTTACATGTAATTTTTTCCATTAACTGAAAATCCATATGATTTTTTTCCAAGAAAAATATTAATTTATTTATGATTTCCTGAAAGGATTCTTAATGGTAACTCATTTAGGGCCCATTTGCAGCCTAAAATGAGGCAGATTCAAGTCTGAGAATTATATGTTGTTCAATTATTTTTGAAATGCACCCAGACCTCAAGTTTTCTAGCAGTTTTGCACTGACACTATTATAGTACCATCTTTTCATTGTATATCTTTGATGTTTTTCTTTATTTTCCTTTTTCCTTGACATTATTCAGTGACTAGTGATTGATTACACATGTGTGATGCTGCTATTGCTACCAACTTTAGATTTATAGCCATAGCATATGGTTGAAAAGGAGATGGATCCAACAATTTTAATGAATAGAAACTGTAAGGTGCTTTATAAATGATCAAACTAAAGCTATTATATCAATGTCTTCTTCTGTTCCCAAATAGTCTACTAGAAATGGCTGTTTCAGTCTTATATCTGTTATTGATTATAGCACAAAATAGGAAGCAATTTTTAATGCTACATAATCAAGACAGACATTGGTTTAAAAAAATTCTTTTAAGTAACAAAAGAAAATGGCATCCTGGCATCAGGCTTAATTGATACAAATTACTGAAAAGTTCCATATATTATACTAGCTTCTATAAAACTAAATTCAGAATTGTAATTCTTTCCTTCTTATATAAAAGTCTCATAGCCTATTTTTGCCACTGAAATATTTTCAAGCCCACAAAACATTTTATTTGCTACATCCACATTTTTTCTGAGAATTTCTATTGAGTTTATAGTGAATACATTTTCTCTTAAAGGATCACAGTGCTTAGTGTTGGAAAGAATGTTAGAAATTAAATAATCCAATTGTATTATTAAAGAACAGTTAGGTTGCAACCTATTTCTTTGGAGTCCATTGAATTATAAAGTAGGTGAAAAATTAGTGACTAAAGATATAAGGTAATTCAGACAAGCTCACAAAACTAGTGAATCTCAGCCACGATTCCAAACCAAGTCCTTCCAGTTTGTTCATTCTCTTAAACTAGAGAAGAGAAAGCTCATTGGAGGCATGATAGCTTGTGTTGATCCCATAGTGCAGAACCAGAATTCTGGGTGGGTGATTGTCTCAGAGCTTAATTTAGGCTTGAAAGAAGGAACACTCTCTAAAAATTGGAATCCTACAAAATAGAATGACCTATTTCTGATGCAAATGGTTGTTTTTAAGACTGAATGAACACATGAAATATTATAGTGGAAATTATTTTTTTAGATATGGATTAGAATAGATAGCCCCTGGATTTTCTTCAACTATATGATGTTGATATTTCTCATCTTTGTTTATCTCCTCAGGGTGCAAGTTTTATGAGAAGGACCCTGTATTAAAAATCTATCAGATTCCCAAATGTCTGTCACAACCCCGGTCACACAGTAAGTGTTAAATCACACAATGAACACACATTTAATTCAAAACATTCCACTAGACCCTGCAGGTAAATACAAAGTTTAAATAAGAAGTGGTCTCTGACTCCAAGTAATTTTCAGGCCAGGAGGCATATGGAACTTACATAGAAGGTTATAATATACATGAGATCAATAAGTTCTCAAAACTCTGCTGTCTTTAGCTATCCTCTTCTGTTGCTATAATTACTAGATAAAAAGGACAAATGAGTAGATTTGTCCTAAATTCATTCTGATTCCAGGATCTTTTTAAAATATCATAAAACATAATAATAAATTATAAATTTATAATAATAATAAAAGTAGTAAAATGAGTATAATAATAATAATAAATAGGCAGCAGTTAATAAATATCTGCCTAACTTTTGGCACTATTGCATTGTTCATATTTTTGGACAAATCTTTAGTTCAATTTTTCTAACCCTAAAAATATAAGCATATGATTGTTTTAAACTAAGGAAAAAGAAGATATTCCACATTACCTAGAATTACACATAACATATGCATACACATATGTGTAAATATACATGTGTGTGTATTTTTTCTTTTTTATAAATTTGTTTTGCTCTTCTGGTAACACCCTAACAATTTCTCTGGCTGCATTCTTATGCAATTTTCTCTTAATGGTTATTCTTATTTTATTTATATTTTTAAAATTATTACTTTCATTTGAAAATTATCACAGAATTTACAAATATTAGGTAGTTTTGAATACTATGATGCACAACTGAGGCAGTAATTCAGTTATATATAGAATGTTGACTGGTCCCCTAGATCCTTTAGCTGGGAACAGGACTGGTCTTATACCTCCCTCCCCCCAAAAAAAAGAATCCTGTGATTAAAACAATTCTCTCTTTTTCTGGAATCTCTATCTTAGCTCACATTTTTGAGAGGTGGAAGGGACATTAACTACTATCTAGTACAACACATACATGAAGGAATCTTCACAATAACTACCTGTAAAGTTTTTCCATCTTCAACTTAAAGACTTCCAAGAAGAGAATACCTGCTTCCTCTTGTGGTAATTCATTTAGGACAGCCAGAATAGTTTCATATTTTTTCCTGATATCTAACCCAAATTGTTTCCTCTTAATAGCTTTTATACATTTTTTCTGGTTCCTCCATCAGGGGCCAGGTATAACAAATCAATTCCTCTTCAAATATTTGAATATACAGATCATTTGCTTTGAGTCTTCTCCAGTTTATCAATCCCAGTTTCTTCAATCATTTTTCACATAACATGGATTCAGGATCTTTCAATGTTCTGGTTGCCCTCCTCTGTATAATTTCCAGTTTATCAATGTCATTATCTTAAACAGTAATGTCACAAACTGAACAAAATACTCCAGGAGAGATGTAACAAAGTCAAGTACTATAAAACTATATCTTTAGACTTATTCGAGAATTGTTAAAATGCAAATGGTTGTTGAAGAGGAGTAATATGTCAAACAATTAATAATCATTAACAACTCATTGCATTAGCAGCTCAGACACATATAGCTCTGAAGAATTAAACTGTTTAAGGGGTATGGAAGAAATGATTAGAATGTGGATATTGAAATTGCAAAGTTTTAGGCATCTGCAAGATGAGTAAGGACATCAGGTGTAAGGTGGGGCAAAATGTGGTGGAAGAACCCTGAATGATAATGTAAGAGAGCAAACTATACTTACTCCATAATTTCTTCTAGAGCTGGCTCTAGTCTTCAAATAGTGTTTTTGGAAGGAAAGAAAGAAGGAAAGAAGGAAGGGAGGGAGAGAGGGAGGAAGGAAGGAAAAGAAAACAGCATGCTTCAGATATTTTAACTTCTAATATAGTATCAGTAAATAGAATCCATATAAACAAAAACTCTTTGGAAGGGGAGTTTGCACAATACTTTTTAAAGAGTAATAAGGTATCCTGAGACCAAAATGTTTGTGAACTGCCATAGTAAGCCCCTAATAACTGCTTACTTAGTTGAATTAAATTAATTTCATTTATTTTTAGGACAGTTTTCCCCCTAAACGAAATGCTCAACCAGACATAACCCTTTTTTACATTCTCAAAATCAAGGGTTTCATCAATGTTATGAAGAAAAAAATGATAATTTTATAAGATAAAAGAACTCTGTTTTCATTCAAAAGTAAATTATTTCCCTTAAAATAAACAGCATTTGAGTTAATGATATGTAATTTAGTTCTTTTTCAGATTTCAAGGAAAAGCAATTTCCCACATTCCATTAAAGTCAGAATTTTCAAACATAGATACTGTTGTGCAAGACAATTGCAAACAGTCTGGACCCATCTGTAGGGGTCTGTAATTATATCCCATTCAGTGAGAAATTCATCATTCATCCTTTGGTGAAAAATAGAAAAAGAACAGGTCAAGGGAAACAATTTTTTTCTTTTCTAAATTGATGAAATTAAATTTTTCACAAGTAGTGAAGTGTCCAAGAACACGTTATCTCTCTACACTGCCAGAGGGTCAAGAGGATTCTTTTTGAGTCCTCAAAATTGATCATAAACATATTAGAGATTGGGAACTACTCTTCTGTTTTTCAGTAATGACATTTTACACACATTTGATACAATATACAAGATCTGAAGCCAACTGATAATTGTGCATGCAAGGTTGATCTGTTTACATTCTTAAATACTTCACACTTTTGTCATTTTCTAATTTTTCATGAAAATGAATTTGATTTTCAAATCCATCCTTGAATTGAAAAAATTAGCTATTGAATTGTCTCCTACTATAGAAGGTTTTACGATCCTGATTAAATGTTGGGAACAAGGATAACTTACATTCATTCCTTTTTTCTATAGCAGTTCATTTATCATTCAATGTTGGAGTATTATGGAATATTTTGATTAATGGCCTGTCTCTCCTTGGAATTTTATATTCCAGTTTTAGCTTTAGTTGACTTTCAAAAAATCATATGTTTCAATGTTAGAGGAATATTAGCTTTACTTAGTTATAATTTCCTTTTACAAAAACATTGTTCTCAGCATTTTCATTTTTTCATTACCTGATTTACTTCATTTGCCTTTTAATTAAAATTGTCTTCTTCATCCTTGATCTAAGCCAATATTAGTTAAGAGGCATTAGGGAGATATTTAGTGAGATGTTCTTGAAATGATCATTATTTTTATCCAAAGACCATAAATCTGCTGCTGACCTAAGCCCATGGATTAGTCAAATAAATACATGCCTCACATATGTTATATATCCATATGTATCCCATGCATATGTATATGCATATTATAATGAAAGGAAAATGATGCTATGTGGTAGGCATAGTATTAATTATAGGGGACACAAATATGAAAAAAAGATAGTCCTTTCCCTCAAGGAACTTTCAAGCTAATTGAGGAAGACAACACACACAAAAAATTTGGAAAGAGAGAAAGAATGTACCTATAAGAGGGAATGATTGATTCTAGTTTAAAGGATTTGTAGTTCCCTTAAGAGTTAACAGATTGTTATTCTGGGAGCCTTCTTTAAAAGGAAGCGTGAGGAGTTCTTTGCTCCTGCCTTCAATTCTCCAGGCAGAGAGGGTAGAGGGTACTGAAGGTATTGATGAAGTATTGAGTACCAAAGATGATGCAATCTGGCAGGATAAGTTTAATGAGGATGAAGCTCCTGACATCATGATGTGATGCAGTTTAAAGGCAAAGGAAAATAAAAGCCAAATGTCCATTGAGTTGAAATAAATATTCTTGATTGTAATTTCTATCTTATACATAATCACAAACTGCCAATATGTGATTTTTTTTAAAAAAAATGTTATTGGTTTGAGTTTAAGGTACTCGAATTATCTGAAAAAATCACTATTCTCATTATTTTTCTGACATGTTATGTCTTATAATAAATTACTCTACACATATTATTATAAAACAAAGAAATAAAATCTATCAAGCACTTACTGCTATGTATTGTGCTAAGAGTTAGAGGTACAACTATAAGAAGGATAATTCCTACCCAAAAGGAACTTATAATTTTAGGGGAAAGACAACATACAAAAAGGAGGAAGAAAGGTAGTAGAGAGTGGAGTATCTACCACAGGATGGAAAGGCTAAACGACATCCATCTAGAAAGTAATCATGTCATTGAAATCTTACTGATTTCAATTCAGATCCTGAAATAAATTTTTTTTAATTTCATTGATGGTTTTAAAAAATATTAGCATAACTTTCTTTTATAGTCCCTTCTCCATTTGATAGAATTCTCTCTTAAAACAAATCTGATAGTATATGTAATATTTGCCTTTATAATGCCCCACTTCTCTGTTGGAAGTAGAGAAATATGATTCACATTTTGTTCTTTAAGATCTCTTCATTTTATTTTCAATACATTATTGTATAGTCACATTGCTTGCTGTTCTTAGTTCTTCTTACCTCCCTACATATCAACTCACACAAGTCTTCCTGTCTTTCTGAATTCCTCAAATTTATCTTTTCTTTTGAAATAATGAAATTAAATTATATTCAGATATATATTTTGTCCTGTCATTCTTCACTTGTTTGCTTTCCAGTTGTTTCCAGCTCTAAATATATTGGTTTTGCAATGCTACGGTTAACATCAATCTTGTGGTCAGGAGAATTCACCAATTCATACAAATTGCCCATTTTTCTCTTAATTCTCCATATTTATATGTAAAAATTTTGCTCTGATATTTCCTAGTTTCACCTCTCTCTTTCTCTCTCTCTCTCTCTCTCTCTCTCTCTCTCTCTCTCTCTCTCACTCTCTCTCTCTCTCTCTCTCTCTCTCTCTCTCTCTCTCTCTCTCTCTCTCTCTCTCTCAACTTTCCCATCTACAAAGTGGGAATCATTTTCTCACCACTTGCCTTATAAAGTAGTTGTAAAGAAAACAAACTTCAAAACATGAAAGAAACGTGAGGAAATTATAGAATAGGTACCTGCCTTAGCATAGGAAAAATACTAATTTTAGAGTCAGATTTATCTTGATTTAAAGTCATAAAGGACCTCAAAATCCAATTAGTTCAAATACCTAATGTTATATAGATGAGGAAAGAGAGGGCCAGACAGATTTGATGAACTATCCAAAGCTACATGGGCAAACTGTGAATCCAAGTCCCTTAACGCCAGAGCCAACTCTCTTTCCACCATTTTCTTGGGCTTGGGTCCTTGTTCTGCTACATAGTTTCTGCCTGACTGGTCTAGTGACCCACCTTTGACACATTATTTGTGTGAACTTGGGCAACTCACATACTATTTGTCCTTCCAGTTATTTATCTATAAAACAGGATAACAATCCCTGTGCTACTTCTCTCACAGGGTTGTTATAAAAAATACAGAACATTTTGTAAAGTGCAAAAACTATAGGGATATTGTTTTATGCTTAACATTGAGGCATATCATGCTGATATTATTTCTGACTAGTTTAATGTTAGGAGTTATATATACTGCACAAAAAATCAATAAAATCCAATACTTGTGTTCTAAATGAATTGTTTTTAAGGTGAAAATCTAACATAAGGTGAAAATCCAATTGGCACCCCAACTCAATAAGATTACTATTTTGTTTAAGATTCAGTACCAAATGATGAGATTGAGGAGCACAACCGGCACCAAATGTGGGGTTTAGCAACAGATATCGGGGTTCTATCATGCGAACAAATCATGATGGCCATTTTTTTTCATCAAAAAGGACATTTTTAGAAGAAGAGATTACAAACAAAATAAAGAGGTAAAATAGGCACCAGGAATAATAAATATGAAATAGATTTGGGAGAGCCTATAGTTAGCAAGGAAAGGGTTTTTTTTTTTTTTTTTTTTAACAATTAATAATGGAAAAGACATGTTCCCCAGTGAAACACAATCATTAGAAAGGAAATATTCCATGAGGTGGGAATGTCATTGACTGGCAGGCTAAATTCAGAGAGGAGTTTAGCACCTTAAAAAGTTAGTTATAAAAAGGAGGAAAAACACCATGAGGCATGGGGGAGGAATGGAATAAGGAGAAAGGCACCATGAGACATGGGGGGAGGGGAAAAGACATCAGGAGGCAAAAGGACATGGTGAGCTAACCCAAAATGGATTCAACAAAGGTGATGTGGGCTATGGACAGATTTGCAGGGGAAATTTAACCACAGAAATTGGACATAACTTGAATTTCTGATTGGACATAGCAAGGTGGGGCTACTCAAGACTTCCGCAGAGGGTAGGATTATACAGTTGAACTGATCCCCAACAGTACCCTTCCCTGCTTGCTTCAGGGAGTAATTTTATCAACAATTCAGACTCTTTCTCTTACTCGGGACCTCATCAATTACTATTTTTTACCAGGAGGTAACAAGGTACAATTGAAGGACCATTTATTTGGCAGGAGAACCTGGTTTCTGGCTCTGTTGTTTACTGTGAATGTATCTTTGAGCAAAGATCTTACCTGGCTCAATTTTGATTGATCTGTAAAATATTAATTCTAATGTTCCCATCCAGCTCTTCATCCATCTGTAAGACTTGAAGCTCCTGGAACACCTCTCTCTAACACGTGGGAATGCCTCAACTTCAAAGTACTTTGTAGATCTGCGAACTCACAAAATCATATATGGCTCCTAGTGATGAATTGGCTTTCTTTCTAGTCTTTCAGAAGACACAATTAGTCAAGATAAAGATGTTTAATGAAATTAAGCAGTATTAAAACAGTAATAGATCATCCCTTATCCTCCAAAAAAAAATCTGGGGCATACTCTTTCAAAAATATACATATCAGTGGGAAAAGTAGACAAATAGAACAGATGTATGAATGAATGAAAATCATTTATTGGGGATTTAATACATGCAAAGCACTGGGGATATAAATAGAAAAGACAGTTTATGCAACACATATTGAAGATTTCAGCTGCAAGTCAGGTAGAAAGTTCTCAGGGTCTTCAGGGTACAGTGAAAAAGCAGATGTTAATACCCCTGGTTACCATTTCCACTAATTAATGTCCATTTCTGATGTTGAAAAATTTGTCAGGACCAAGGACTTTGGCGGTAAAAACTTTCTCTTCTGAATCTTTAATAATTATGGCTGTAACACTTACTTGCCAGATATCATTTTCAAAGATGGTAGTTGGAGAACTGTGTTGAAGGCATTATTATTCCCAAGACTCTTGCATTCAGTTACTTCATCAGGGTCTAAAGGGAGATGATGGTCAGTGTGATGGTTTCATTGCCTCCTTTTTCTATCCTCAGGTGCCTTGTTGCTTTAGCTATACTGGCTTGACAGTGCGTGGGCGGAGCAGATGGTCTTTCATAAGTTGCATATATGTTAAGAATAGATATAAATAGGCTACATATATGAGGCCAATTGAGACCTCCAAAGCAACTGGACCACCTATGCCTTCTGACTATATCATTGTTCTTGTATCTGTGACCTTCTAGAAGCTAATTGCAAACTGGTTCGTCCCTGGACATCACATCATTTCTCTGCTGTTCCTTGACTGTCTCGTGGAATTTTATGCTTTCCTCTAACTGAGATTTTATTCTTCTAGTCTCTTGGTCTTCCTGAGCAATGCTTTTTGCTACCCACTTCTGGACTTAATCTCTTTAGAACTACCAACCAGTCATTTGAGATCCAGTCTGTTAGGATATAATGACTAGAAATCTTGCTCTGGTAAGAGGAGAGTTATAGCTCTTTAGTGATAGTTAGTCAACACCTAATAAGGAGGATACAGTTCTTACTAAGATTTAAGTATTTTCTCCCTAAATCCCATATCCAAGATAGATATAAAAGTCTTTTTTTCCCTCGACTCTGTCTAAATTAGAATTAGCTGATCCAGGGCCTCTCTAACTTGACTCAATGAATTTGAATCAGAAAAAAAAAAAGGAATTAGAGAAGGTTACTCCAATCAGAAAGACATATTCACTTCTAGAAAAGAGGTAATTTATGTCAATCCAAGAAGTAACAATTCTCCACAGGTTGGACTAAAAAGAACACCATATCAGTGATTTAAGTCTTAATCCCCTAAACCAAGGGTTGCCTCTTTAACCTCTATAAAGGAAAATCAGCACACTTTATGTGAACCAGATGCTGTTCCTAATGTGGAGGCAGATTTTCTTATACATATCACATCAAAACAACTTAATTTTGGTATTTTATTTTGGAAATGAAACCTGTATTGTTATCAACCCAATTTGAAAAGAAAATAGTCAGTGTAGCAAAATGGAAGTCTTTAATCAGGGGAAGTGAGTTGCAGTTTAGGGTGCTACACAGCAAATGCTGGGGTTGCTGAAGAGGGGAAACTGAGAACAGGATTTACATAGGATACTAAGGCAGATGTAGCAGCCAAGATACAGGAAGAAAGGGTTAGGCAGAGGGAGTGGTCAGGCTGTAGGTGGAATAGGTTAACAGGTGGGAGAAGTCAAGTAGAGGGTTTGGCCAAATTGCAGGTTGGAGAGGTCAGTCAGAGGGAAGGGCCAAGCTGAAAGTGGGAGGGGTTAGAGGCATCTCACAGTTTCACAAGGTAATTTGTTTTGCATAACAAGTGAACAGTCCTAAGAAAAACTCTGGAGGGAAGAGTTTGGGACATTGACAAAATTGTCAGATGCTGGGGTGATAATGTTCATGGATCTAGAAATAGGGATCAGATGATTCAATCATCTGAATTTGGCACAGTCTTGCTACACTAAGAGATGAATTGAAGCATGTATAAAGGTTAAGAAATTATTGGGAAAGGTCGAAGAATATGAGAGATTCCAGGAGAGAGAAAACATTTTTAGCAGGAAGAATCAAGGAATGCTTCTAGCAAGACATAAAACCAGAAGTAGGCTTTGAAGCTTGAAGAAGACATGGATTTCAACTCTCAGATGTAGAAGAAGAATAAATCAGCCAGGAGGCAAGAGAAAGAGCAGTGGCTCTGGAATAAAGAGAAATAAGTATGAATCCTGGCCTTGCGTAATTCTGTGTGACCTTAATCAAAGATTGCCTCACCTCTCCAGGACATAGTTTATTATTTGTAAAATGAACAGACTAGTTTCTAAAATCACTTCAAGATCTAAATTCTGTATTCAAGTCTTGAGGAATATAGCAACCAGTCATGCGGGTGGGTAGGATCAAACTGGGAAATATAGAACAAAACTTGACAATGAAATTGTGGAAATTGGGCTGTGACACAATATGTAGGGGAATCAAGTAAAATAATGGGACAAAGTTTCATTGGCCACAGAGTGAAGGATTTTAGATGTCACATTTTAAAGTAGGAAGTTATATTTTTCCTTTCCTTTTTTAATGTTTTCAAATAAAAGTAATATGTATAATCTTATGTTTTAGAAAAGTAATCTTGGCAGTTTTATGAAAGGAAGACGTTGAAAAAGTTGAGGATAAACAAGATATTACCCTACTTTGAGAAAAGGAATAATAAAGATTGAAATCAGAGAGATGCAAGCAGGGTTGGAAAAGACAAAAGGTAGAATCAGCTGGATTTCTTTTCTAGTTATTTGAGAAGAAAGAAAAGCAGAGAACAATCAAAGTCAATGGAAAAAAGTTGAGTCATCAAGAAAGGAAGAAATGTAGGTGAGAACTATGTCTTTGAGTTTAAGAGAGATGAGAATATCCAAAAGTTAGAGGCAGTCAACATTTTCAAATGTTAAAGTAAGGTCAAGGAAGTTGAGAACAGAGAAAGGATCACTATATGTAGAAACAAGTTCATTGGTGACCTTCAACACAAGAGTTTCAGCAGCATATTAGGCAAGCAATCTGAATTGGGTATTGAGTGGGTATTAAAAAATGCAATAATAAATGTGTGTGTGTGTGTGTGTGTGTGTGTGTGTTACTCTTGAAATTAGGCAACAGAGAGGAAGGTGAAGAGAGAACTATAAGAAGGAAGTAATAGCATCAAAGGAAAGTTTTACCCATTTGTATACAGAGGCCAGGGGATAGTAGAGATAGGGAAATTTGCATGCATAAGGTAAAGGAAATAATCAAGAGGTCAAGATAGGGATTAGGATTAGGTTTACTTGGAAGGGTTATATTTGACAAGAAGACAGAGGATATTGATGCTCTGGGTAGTAAAGAAGTCCATTGCACTGGCCAACTGTCTTTCTCACATATTTACCTCATTTCCCTTGTACTCGAAGTTTGAGTCCGCTCTTGACAATAACAGTGTACATTTGTGAAAGAGTTTGTCTCTAGGTTTAAGTGGTAGATGTTTTAAAGATTCTATTTTTCAGTCTGCTGTCTTAGTAAATGGCTTTACTTTGAGACAACGGAATCTATAACTAATTATTAAAGGAGAACACAGGGGGAACTGGTAAAATCAATATACCACTTTAATCTCAAGGAAAAATCTGCCATTGGGAGTCCTAATCCACAAGTAAGAACACAAACTGGGGGAGTATCAGAGAGGTACACAAAGCTAAACTACTTTAAGATACATAAATATGGGTTATTATTAGGATCTTAGACTGATATTTTAAACTAAGAAGCACATGAAGATTGTAATGATGTTTCTCAATTATATGAAAAGTAAGAAAATCAATTACTTGAGTCATTAAAGCTATAAAGCACAAAGCAACAGGGAATACATTAGAATAAGAAAATGTTTGTGTTGGCACAATATTGAAACTGAGGATCTCACATTATATAACTACTCAGTTGAACTTTGTTTAAATTCATTTGGCTTCAGCTATTCATTTGGAATATCCACCTCTGAAGACATTTGGTAGCTCCACTGTGTAATCTAATGAACCACTTAATGAACTTCTAAGTATTCTAATGCTACTTCTTGTCTAGCATGTGCTGACACAAACACTTCACACTGTCTTTCCCTATGTGTTTGCTTGGGAAATACTAGAATGATCAGCAGTTTAAGGAGGGGAAGTGAATAAAGTCTATTGCAAGACTGAAAGTGTGAGAAATATCATGTCCAATATATGGAAAAAGCATTTTGGTGTAGTGAATAGAACCTTGGATTACGTTTCAGCATAACTGAGTTCCAATTTTTACCCCTGCACTTGAGTAACATTTCCTTTCTTGCCTCAGTTTTTTTATCTATAAAGTGAAAGACTTGAATTAAACTAGAAATTCTGAGGTCTATTCCAGCTTTATAATTATTTTCTTATCCAGAGCTGAAAATAAAAATAATTTGGATTGCTTTTGGAT
The DNA here is from genome assembly GCA_023553655.1 of Myrmecobius fasciatus. Taxonomy (NCBI): domain Eukaryota; kingdom Metazoa; phylum Chordata; class Mammalia; order Dasyuromorphia; family Myrmecobiidae; genus Myrmecobius; species Myrmecobius fasciatus. The sequence continues at coordinate 4,409 of JAJPUD010022496.1, read as the reverse complement.
TCAATGTGGCATACAACATTCTTATTTCTAAATCTAGGAAATTAACTTGTATTTAACATCTCACAAGGGCAATCCACTAAAAAAGTAAAACTTTGTAAACTTTAAAGTGCTAAATAAATGTGAGCTATTATGTATGTATGCAGATACATATATATGTATATATAAAATAAAATAAGCATTTACTAAATTACTAAAACATGAAATAATCTATTTCATAAATTCATGTAAGCATCCTACTCTCATGTAAAAGAGCCATTGGTTACAATAATTCAAATAGAGTTCTATGTGAGTTTAAAAAATTTTAAATGAGACAATCTGTTTCTCCAATCCATTTCAATTCCTGCCTCTGGTTACAAAGCCCTCTCCAGATGAGTGATTATGTGGAAATAAGAATCCTCACTAATTAGGGTGGGTGTTTGAGGAAACTATATATAGAATTTATATCTCCAAAATAAATTTATTACTTTATGCATACTACTAAGGAGGAGTGAAGATGAGAATAAGATGCTGCCTATGTTCTTCTGTGTATATAACCAGACTGGGATGATAGCTGTTTATAGCACTTTGAAAGATGACTTATGCCTGCTTCCCATTTTTGATTAGGAATAGTTTCATATCTCAGTTATGGTAGAGATATTTCCTCCTTTTAGAGGTTCCAAGATAGTTATTGGTAAAGAGTAACAAGTTATCTGTTAACTACATTTCACTGTCTATTCTTTGGGATCTCTGATGTCAATAATTAGCTGAGAGGAATGAGAATAGGGAGCTGTGATATTTCCTAGTTTACACTAGATTAAAAAGGGAGATATGATTTCAAGCACAATCATGCCATTTGGGCCTACATGATACTTATACATGATGTTATAACTGGGAAAACAGGGATAGAACACAGTTAATTTCACTGATGAACAAAAACAAAGCAAGAAGTAACTAAAACTACATAGTCAGCAAACTAATGTGGATGTGAATCTTCCTAAGGAGTTCTGTTTTTGAATTGCCCTGCCTATAGCAAGAGCGAGACCTTGGGTTATTTTCTCTGAATGAGAATTATGTCTTTTAGAAGTTCCTATGACTTTTTTTTCCTTTGGGAATCTAAAAAGAAATATTAACTCGGGTCCTTTATGGAGGAGAAAAGCCTCAATTATTAATATGAATATGTATAAATGTGTAGCATCTCTATATTCTTTATCAGATTAACACTTTCCCTTTAAAGTTTGTTGCTGAGTAAAGTATTTTTTTTGCTCAGTTCAAAAAATAACAGATTTTTCTGAGTGATTGAGATTCTTCTAAAGATTGAGTCTAACTTAGTTGTTGTTGCTAAGTTTTCAATATAACAAGTTATATTAAATCCCAGAAATATGGATACCATAACAGTTGTATAAGTTTGGTAGAATGTTAGTTTATCTGATTGTAAACAGAAGATGATGATGTGATTAATAATTATAAGATCAGATCACATTAATCACAGGGATACCTCAGAATCTTCACCCAAAAAGATCAGATGCAAAGGCAGAGATAAAAGGACAGATTTCAGAATTGTGATTAGCTATTTTGAAGCTAGAAATGACAAGTACTACAATTTCTGTTGACAAGTATGTCCATCTGAGCACAGGAATAAACAAATTAGAAGCAGAATAAGAGAAATCAATTAATGGATCAGTTAGTTTGGTTTAAATTCCATATCTAGTGAAATGTTAATCATAAACATGGATTTACTCGGCTTAACATTGGAAGCATCTATTCAACACAGAAGTTTTATTCATCAGGACTTTTTATGGGTAGAGGACAGCAAAGTTTATAGAGAGTTTATACCGAGTTGTGGGTTACCCTAAGTAGCTTGCTTTTTCACTCATGTGAAAGTTTTCTTCAGAAGTTTTTGGGTGTGCTAACTCTCACAGAAATGGAAATGCATAACAGGCATGCATAAATTAGATTAATGTGTGGATTGGGGTGTCTTTAGTATTCTTGTATTGTTTTGAGATGTGTGTGTGTATATATATATCTTTATATATAAATAAATGCTTTTTCTCATTGTTATTGTCACTAACTCATTTGGTAAATGGAACTACCTCAATGGGATATTAAAAAAAAAAAAAAAAACTACTTAGCGAGTAGGGGTAGTGTATTTCACCACAGCAGTGTTTATCTCTACCATTCTGAGAGATTAAGTGTAATGACATGTAGTAGTACTTCTCGAAGAATCTAGGCATTCTGGTACAAGATCAAGTTAGAGGAAGGGAATAAATCCAGAGAGTGGATAAGTATTCATATGCCCAAATGATAGGTATGAGTCATTGTAACATAGGTGACAACTTCATGCTGTCATCATACAAGAAATGTCAATATTCACCAGAAGAAAGACACTTTGAATTACCAAATTTTACAAAGTAAATATATTCTTATTCATCTTATAGCAAAGTTTTCAAGAACTACATACCAATCTTTTTCCCCCCCTTAGGATAGTATTTATAAAAGAATAAGTCAGTTTTATATTTATATAATATATAAGATCAGTATTTAGTGATATTCTCAAAAAAAAAATCCTTAGGAAGGAAAAGGAGAGGGGCACTTGTTCAATCAAGTATTTACTTTCTACTCTCACCTACTTCCTACTAAGCTATCACTTTTGATGTAAAAGAACATTATGCTGAAATTGAAATGGACAGGGCAGATGAGTGAAAGTGCTGAGATCTCCAGGGCTGATTAATAATCCTTAACCTTCTCCACAAAGCAGCTGGAGTGATACCCTTTCCAAAGCTTTTCATTTCAATATTTGCAAATCTAGTTGTCACCACCTGCCTAGGGATAGATAATTCCTGAGATTGTCTCTGAGAAAGATATTTCTTGTTAAACTAATATTCAGCTCCAACAATGAAAACTCAAAAGTTATTAAACAGTTACAAGTCTATTAATGAAGACCAAAATTTAGACAAGAAAAATACTGGAGGGGAAAAAAAGAAAAAAGAAAAGAAATCCTGGAAATTAAATAGACAACAGTAGAAACTTTTTATAGTATTTTGATCTAGATAGGATGTTAAAGGTCATCTGATCTAGTATATCTGGCCCTTTATAGGGAAAGCTGAAGTTTATACATACTCAATAATAAAAACTTCTTTCTCCATATTCCACTAACTCTTAAAAACCCTAGGGTTTCTATAACTAATTAAAACAGAATAGTGAGTTTTTTTCCTAGTGTGTTTCTATGTTTCATATATATTTAATATTTTTATGTTTTTTGCTTATCTCTGTGGTATTTTCTAAAATATTTACCAACTTCTCTTCATAATTAAGTAGAAAATTAAATTTAAAAATTGCATAGGAGATTTAGTCCTTTTTTTTCTATATACATAAAAGGTAACTGGTTTTTTATATCCTTTTGTTTTTGTTTATTCTATTTCTGAGGAGACCAGGAACATGAAATTAGCTTTTGGTCTCTTGTGAAATATGAGTTGTTCACACTTCTGTAATTTATAAAGGACATTCCTCTCAACATATGTGTGAAATAGATGCTACAAATCCCCTTGTTACAAATAAAAATTAATTAATATTCATAGGGATGACTTGTCTGACATGATTTAGATTAAACCTCCTATTCATCCTCTTTCTAGTTGCTGAACTATTATGCTGCCTTTAATCCTTTATATATAACATTTATATAGCATTTGCTATGTGCCAGGCACTGTGGTAAAGCTTTAAAAATTATTATATCATTTGACCCTCACAACTCCCAAAGTATGCCATATTATCCCCACTTTACAGTTGAGTAAACTAAATCAAACTCAGTGTTAGTAACTTGCCTAGGATCACACAGCAAATAAAAATATATTGATGCTAAATTTGAACTTGTCTTCTTGATTCCAGACCCAGTGTTTTATTAACTGTACCACCTAGCTGCCTGTTAATGATTGCTGAGAAAATGAGACGATGTGAATTTATTCAAGTCAATGAGGATTTATTAAGCACAGGATCTGTCCTGTGCCAAGAAGTTGGGACATCAAGAAAGTCAAAAATAGTCTTTGTCCTCTAGAAATTCAGTCTAATGGGAGAAGTATTATGCAAATAGCTATGTACAAACAAAATATGTGTAGAATCAATTAGAGATAAGCTGACATTAACTATCCTCTTTGGATTTCATCATCATCATCATCATTCCAGGTATTTTCTAAGATCACTTTTACCCTTATATATTTATGTACTACTTTACTGTACTGTTTATTTTGTATCTTTACTGGTCATTCCTTACCTAGTATCTTAATTTTGCAATTCTCTGCACTTTTTTTTTTTTTCTGAGACAATTGGGTTTGTGTCTTGCCCAGGGTAACACAGATAGGAAATGTTAAGTGTCTGAGATCACATTTGAAATCAGATCCTCCTGACTTCAGGGGTGGTGCTCTATCCACTGCACCACC
>JAJPUD010022495.1:0-21333 GCA_023553655.1 Myrmecobius fasciatus | reverse complement strand
TCCCTGCTCCAGCTCCCTGCCCCGGTCTCCCTGCGCTGCAGTCTGGGTTCAGTAGGCCACCCCCTGCCCCATTAAAACAGACCTGTTTTGAGGTTCTTCCAGAGTATCTTCTTCTAGAATCGTGTTGTTCTCCAGATATTGTGGATTTTTTTGCTTCAGAATCAGTCTAGAGGCTTCATATGTTGTTGGTTTGAGGGGAGGTTAGAGGAGGTTACAGAGACTCCTGTCTGATCTCCGCCACCATGGCTCCACCCCCGGAAGGAAGCTAAATGTAGAATTATAAGAATAGAATGAAACACTATAGGCCATCCCAGACATCTCCCTGCCTCCTAGCAGAAGGTTGCTTAAACCATCCCAGACTGATGAATTGATACCATTTCACAAGCATTATACGCCACCATATTTATTAGCTGCAGTATCTGAACTGCTGTATATTGTTTTGCTGCCTGGTGGGAACATTATGCTTCATATGCAGTTATTCAGAACTCAGAATCACCATGGTTTCATTAATATCCCTTTTCATTGTAAAAAGTACTTTCTGCAAATATTGCACATAGTGTATCAATCAATCCAATTTACATTTATAAAGTGTCCTTCATGAGCGCATCTCAGAGAGTGATGTAAAGCTAATATAAAAGCAGATACAATAAATATTTAAAAGGTTAAATCAAACAAATAAGTTTTTACTTTAGTCTTATAAATTAACAATACTTTTGAATTTCTCATACATTCAAAATTGCAATCTAGAGCTTAAGGACTGAGTTTGGAAGGAAGGGGTTCTTATAAGATAAAAACAGAAATATGACATGAGGTAGGGAGGAGGGAACAACACATTACAATGGGTAGAAATCCAGAGATCAGATTTCAATATAACTAGTTCATTAATGATGGCAGCTAAAGGGTTAATTCCAAAAAAAAAAAAAAAAGGCCCTACTCTTCAGTAATCCCAAGGTCAGAAGTATACTTAGAGAAGTAAAAAGAATTACATCTTTAAGAATAGCAGCATGTATTACATTTTAGCCATTTACATCAGAGAACCAATCAGTAGCAACTCAATTTTATCTGTACTAAATTCAAGGAAATTTGAAGACATCCATGCTTGAATATCACACAGACAATTATGCAAAGCATCAAGCTGCTTCATAGGTCTGCAGGGACTGGAAAGAATATCTGAGTATCTACTGCATACATATGACACTGCAGGCCATGGCACTGAATAATGTTACTCACTAAAAATATCTAAATATAAAGCAAAATAGGATCTAGAATGGGCCCCAGGGGAATCCCAGAAGTAACTGAGCAGAGATCAGATCATTCCCTAAAGGACCAAATTGAGAGTAGAATATTAGGGTAAAGAAACCATATAAGCCAATACATGTTAGTTCCGGAAAATTCAAAAAACATTAAGAGTTTATCAGAGAAAGATGGGGTCAGCAGTATTCAAAAAAGACACATAGTCTTCAGTGAAGACAGAGCAATTGTTTGGCCAAACAAACTTCTAGTCATGGCGGACTTAGAGAAGTCTCAGGGCTTGTAATATCTCCATATATAGTCACAAAATGTTCTTAGAGCATACTTAATGAATAGAAAGTCCAGTAATTCTTCTTTGTCGCTCTTTATAGCTCATCATTATTAAAAATCATATCTTTGTCAGTGGTTTGAGTTTTAAATGCAATGACTCAATTAATTCATAAACGCTTGTGATCTCTGCCTTTTTCTCACTCATTCTAGTCTTCCTCCCATACTCCTCAGTCATTTCTGGCCAATGTAATTGTCCAGAAAATTGTCCTGACTGATGAGTTTGCACATAGTAGGCACTTAATAAATTGTAATAAATTATGTTAATGCATTAAAAATTCTCTTTGGATTTAATGTATTCAAAAATCTTTGAGGCAATTAATTAAGATGAGAATAGAGGCTTTCTGTACTGTGTAGTGGGAAAAGAGAAAAAAGAAGAGTCCAAGAACCAGTCTTAGAATCTCAGCTCTGCAACTTACTACAAGTATGATCTTAATAAAACCACCTAACATTTTCTATGCATAGTTCTCCTCATTCTTTTTAAGGAAAGGATTGGATTGAAAGCTCTCCTAAGCCTAAATTATAAATATACAACATTCAGAAAGAATCAGTAATTTAACAAACAAAATATGCAAAGCATTAACAAAAAATTAATGGAGACAATGCATTTCATAGAAGCAGACAAATGTGCATTTCACTTAAATATTCAGAGATGAAATATAATTTTCGATTCTATTACAAGAAGTATCAAAATTAGATCATTCCCATATATTGTGAACATAATTATTTGAAATAAAATTTTTAATAAAGGGCTAGTTTTTCACATTTGCATTTTGATTAACAATCTCATGTCTTCATCATCCACAAGTATCATATTTTATAATTTGGAGACATTTCAATATTTTTATAATGCTAAAGTGAGTATAATATAGCTAAGCTATAAACTCATGTTTAAAAATTAATTTTAAAGGAAACAAATGAATTCTTGACTACATAGTTTTTTTCAAAGAATACTGCCCAACCAATGGTCAAAAATGTAAACTATCACATTGATTTTTCTCTGCCTCTTTTCCTTAAATTCCTTGCAATAAAATATTCATACTTATGTTCTCTGAAGAGTGTAGTACATCATCTTAATTAACATGTCTCTCATCTACTATTTGATGATTCCCAATTATGAATTTTAAAAAAGGTAATGTAAAGAATTCTTTCATGTTAAATGAGCTGTATTGCTGCTGCCAGACTGTTTTCCTCCTTTCTTTTGCAGTAGCAGCACTCTTTGCCTATAAGGTATCCATATGGCTGCTTAGTCTCTCCTTGAGAAAAGAAACCAGGCCTTCCCCCAGGAGAAAGTCTTTTTTCAGTTAACAGCTTTGGTAATAATTTCCTCATGAAAGAATAAGAAATCCTGGTTGGGAGCTTCTTTATCCTCTTCCATCCTTACTCCTCTTCTCCCCACAGTTTTCCCCCTCCCCACAGGTAGTTAACGGTTTGGTTAAAAATAATTAAGTCAGTTAGTTAATACAGACTTAAACTCCATCAGAGGGAAAACACTCAACCTCCAGGAAAAAAAGAAATTGCCTAAGTGCTCACTTCTCTGGGGAAGCTTTGAGTCAGATGCTGCATGGGCTCCTTTATTTCCTACTGTAAATCTTCACACTTCTGCTGCAAATTTCTTCTAAGCCTGCATTTCTGTGAAGGATTTTGCTTACTCTTTTCCACATGTCACCAACCCCTACTGGGAGTGCCTCTAGTTTCTCCTAAGTAGATACCCTCCAGCTAGCTCAGAGCAGCATTAATAGAATGCATAGCAAACTAAATATAGATTGATAGGAGAATCTTGAGGGAGTGTCCAGACCAAGGTCAAATTAAAATAAAGAGAACTGTGTAGATTGGTACTATATATAACATGTTCATATACATAGGTATACAAGCATGCATATTATATTGCATGGTTATACAATGTAGCATGGTATACATAGCCAATATAGATTCCTGAAAGTAAGGATATTTTTCATTCTTTTCTGTGTATCCAATGTTTAGCACAAAATCTGACACATACTAGGCATTTAATCATTTTTTAATGATTGATTGGTTAATTGATTGCTATTGACCAGCTAGCTTCATGTCCTTATAAATTTGGCACAGTTTTTTATATATTTTAGAAGAGAACTTTATCAGAAATACTGGCTGTAAAGAACCTAGTTTCAAGTACTAACTGAAATTTGTTGTTTGACCATAGGGAAATTTAACCTCTCATTACCCCCAATCAATTCTCTAAGCCTGAGTTAAAATAATTTGCTGCTTTCCATTGGTAAAGGGAGTTTTCATGCTGGAGGTGCTCATAAAATGAAATCAGAATCAGATCCTCCCAAATGCACAAGACCATACATACATACAAACACAAAATATACAGATACAGATACACTAATATATAGGGAAAGAAGGAAGGAAGGAAGGTAAAGAAGGAAGGTAAAGAGAGAGGGAGGAAAGGATGAGGGAAAAGGGGAATGGGGAAGGTAAGGGGGAAGGAAGGGGAGGAAGAAGGGCAGGAAAAGGGGGAAGGTGGGGGAATGAAGGGGAAGGAGATAAAGAGGGAAGGGGAGGGAGAGGGGGAAGGAGAAGGTGAGATGAAAAGGGAGGAAAAGGGAAAGGGGGAAGGAGAGAGGAAGGCAGAGGGAAAGAGAGGGGAAGAGGTAGGGAGAGGAAGAGGGGAGAGAGGGAGATATGGAGGGAAAGGAAGAGGGCAAAGAGGGACAGAGAGAGAGATGGGGGGAGGAAGAAGAAAGGAAGAATGAGAAGAAGAGGGGGGAAGAGGGAAAAGGAAAGAGAGGGGGAGAGAGGAAGTGAGAAAGGAAGGCTAGGTTCACAAGGGCTAGTGATGCACATCAGAAAAATAATTACTATCAAATTATTATCTAATGCAGTTATAATTTATACTACTCTGGCAAAATTCATAATTTGTTTGAAACATGTTCCCCAGCATTTACAATTTTTAATATCTGTCAATAAATCACAAGTTACTTGATGAAAAATACTTTAATGTCATAATTGATTAATGAACTAAGTTTTTTTTTTGCTGAACATAATTACAATATACAATATATGCCCACATAAATATATGTCCTCCTATATAGGAGACCAACATGCAGATATATTTTATTTTTAAATTTAATACAAATTCAAAATGTTTTTTATTCTCTTTTTTAAGCACAAGGTGTTTTTTTAATCTTCGAATCAAGCTTGTCTCCCATAAAGCCAAGTTCAATTTCAGCTAAAATTTCTATTTTATCCACCTCTATATGTGTAATGTAATTACCCTAAAGTTGTCTCAAATCCATGGTCCTCTCCTCAAATACTTGACACATCTCAGACCAACATTTCAGGAGATTCTCAGGCTACTTCTGCCTATCTCAATTTTAGCTCAACTCCTGACTTTCTATAGACTTTTCAATCTTTCTCCTTCCCTACAATGTATTATCAATCCCTATTAGAATATAATCCCCTTGAGGAAGACACTGTGTTTTTTGCTTGTATTTGTATTACCAGAGTTTAGTACAGTGTCTTGCACATATTAAGCTCTTATTATGTGGTCCAGTTTATCTTTTATCCATCTGTCTACTGTCAGATTTCATCTAAGCAAGTAAATTAAGTCATGAATTTTTGTTTTATAAGCTATAAATCAGTCATAAAATTGTGTGTACATATATATATATATATATGGGTGTAGGTGTTCACATATGCATGAATATAATATATTTGAAATATGCCAATATTAATTAAATATGTTTTGTGTATGCTTTATATAATCTTTCTCATTGGTTCTTTTTTAAGGTTATTAAATATTTATAGATTATCTAGTGCAAACTTTTCCTTTTACAAATACTAAAAATGAGGTAAAGAAACTTTCCAAAGGATATATAAATAGGAAACAGCAGATGAGGAATCTGAGTTTAAATATAGAGAAACATGTGTATATTGTATGTAATGTATTTCATAGTTGGTGTGTGTATATTATGTGTATATATACATATACATATACATAATTCTGCTCATAAATGTATATGTATATAGATATGTATATTGTGTATGTATTTGGTATACAAATTAATATGTATGTTATATATATATATATATATGTATATATATAATGTGTAAAAATACACACTATACCATAGTATAGGACTACATATATAAATGTCATGTCATACATGTACATTATATATATATATATAATATGTGTGTACATATGAATCCAAGACATATTCAGTATTTGTAACACATCGTAGAGTTTTAACAAATATCCCATTTGATTCTGACAATAATGTCTTTGAAAATATTCACATAGAAGAATAGACTTCAATTCATTTCTTCTTGTCTCTGTTTGTCTCTCATTCACATACACATAACACACAAACACACACATACATATATATATATATATACACATTTATAACATATACATACATATGCATGCACATAAATACTACTTATTGGGTTAGTATGGTATTTTGTATGAATATATATGGTATCTACAATATATAAATGAGGTACATAGTCTGGTTATGATTATCATATTTGCAATTTTTCATCCAATTTATTTCTTAATATTTCTTAACTGAGAGAGAAAATTCAATATTCTGGTACTTTGCAACTTTGGAACTTAAAACTTCCTATTCTATTTTGGAAAATACCCACTAAAAATTTCATAGTGAAGAGAAAAATGGCTTTTGAATTAAAGAACATTGTTAAAATCAGAAGGAGAATAGAGGCCACAGGGAAATTATTTCCCCCTTTTCTTGCTTGTGGATTATATGTTCCAACTTAGTATACATTTATTTTGAAAGCCAGAAAAATGATATATGATAGTAATTTAAAGAAACAAATTGGGCCTAAACTTTATATAATGGGACATAAAGTTTTCAGAGGAAATGTAATGCAGTTTCACAAATGAATACTGTAAGGCAAAGGGGAAAAGTGAAAAACTATTGAAATTTATAGAGAAACTGTTTCTTCATGTACTTGAAAATATGATAACCATATCCACTGTTGATTTATTTATTGTTGCAAAGTCAGAAACTAAAATGGGTAACAGAGGTATACTTTTCTCATTATGTTCATAACAACAAGAGAGTGACTAGGAATAATACTGCAATTCAATAACCCTAAAAGTACATACAAACAAATAATAAATAGCCTACATATTATTCTCTTTTAGAATTCCATTTCAGAACTTAGAAATTTCTATTTTTTTGTGTGCTAGTGTCATCTCAGATATCAGGTTTTCCTTGACTTTCTATTCTCCTTTCTCATAACTAAAGAAGAAAGGAAACCTGTCAATTAGTGGTTTACTATTCTCTGAACACTCCCTGATTGCAAAATACTAATCAATATTAGAAACTGCCCTGATAAAACACAATTTAATGCTAGGAAACATACATATTAATTTGTATACCAAATACATACATTATATACATATGTATATATACATATACATTTATGAGCAGAAATATGTAGATATAGAGAGATACAAATATAATTAAACTTAACTTTCAGGTTAAAACACTAATTAAATATTTGCTGTGTTGAAAAATATCATAAATGGTCATTGATTATTAGCAAAATCAAGGTGACACACTGGATAGATTGCCAGATGTAGAGTCAAGAAGACTCATTTTCATGAGTTCAAAGTTAGCCTCAGATACTTATTGACTGTGTGACTGTAAGCAAGTCATTTAACCCTGTTTGTCTCACTTTTCTCACCTGCAAAATAAGCTGAAGAAATTACAAACCATCGCAATTTCTTTGCCAAGTAAACCTTAAATGAGTTCACAAGGCAAACACAGTTGAACAATATTTTCTCCATCATTTGTGCTATCTAAAATTTGTATCTCCTTCAAATATATGGCTGTCTGTCATGAATAAGGGGTTAAGTAAATGTTTCTTGATTTCTAATCTAAGTAATATTTAATAATCACCTTTTGTTAGAAAGGCATTAAGTTACATTTTACTGATACAACACCAAACTTAATTGTGGAACTGGATGATCAATTAACAGAAGATCTATTCATCAACCACAAGGACCTTAGAGTATGGGAGTGGAAGGGTGGGTAAAGGAGAAACAAGTTACCTGAAAACAATTTTAAAATAGCATATTACAATATAAATACAATACAATATATACAATAATATATAAATACAATACAATAAATAAATACAATATAAATATGACACCATAATAATAAAAGTGTCCATATAACTGAGGCAGGAGTTATCAAGGCGAAAATCATAATGAGTTGGGATGCATCAGAGAATTCCTAGAGAAAATAGAGATTGCTATGGATTTTTAAGGTTAACTGCTAAAGCACTGGTGGGCAAAGAGTAGTGAGGAAGCATTTAAAGTGAAAATATGAGGGCAGCATATCATAACAGATCAATGACTTGAATCCCTATTCTATTACTTGTCAGTCATGTGAAAAAAGGCAAATCACTTAACACTTTCCAAACAATTTTGTCATCTACAAAATGGGGATTATATTGTTCCTGCTGATTACCTCAAAGAGCAAAAATATGGTCAAGTATTATGTAATTGTGATTTATTATTATGATGATTATGATAAGAGATAGGCATGGGAATGGTAGGATCTAACATGTTGAATGCACCTGACATGTATTTCAGTGTGTTTCCACTGTTATTGGTAATAACTCTGCTATTAATGGAATTATACATTAATCTTCAGGAGGGAAACCTAAGCAGATACATTTATATCAGAAATATAGCACCGAAAGTCCTCTGCTATCTAGGAAATAGACTGTTCAATGTGATGCTATTAGATAAATAAATAGAATGCTGATTCAAGAAGGCCATTCATTTCAAATCAACAAACATTTATTGAATTACCATTACACCTAAAGTACTTTCTCTCAGAAGAATTGAAGGCAGAATATAGAATTAATATTCCAAATCATAATGATGATAGTTTCTAATCTCCTATGTAGTTGTATAATTTGAACCCTGAGTACAGCAGGCAACCTTGCCAATTTCACTTTTACCCATTCTCTGATAAAATCTCATGGTTTGTAAAGATCATATAAACTGGAAACTGCGCTGAGTATAAGAAGCTGCCTCAGTGACTAAAGTCCCCACCTTTAAAACCCTAGACAGAATCACATTATTTCTCTCAGACTAATAGGTTTACAAATCTGGAGACTAGCTAGAGCAGTTTCTGCAAGTCCTTCTCTTAGTGCCCTGTAAATGTCAGTGATGGGACATATTCTCTTATTATTCATATCTTTAAACTCTTTCCGCTTGTGATTCCACAGGGCCTGAGGCTGTTGGCCATGAATTAATAGTGGGCCACATCAGTTCAGTGAAATATTACCATTTCGCTATAGTAGATATTTTCCAGGTTAATATTTTATATTGTAAAGCTAAATATAGTTTGGATGATAGCTAAAATTTGCAGCCATGGTTATTTGAAAAATTCACTTATACTTTGTTTATTCTAAAAATCCATCTTTGTTTAAAAGCATACAGGGACTTTAAACAAATTCCTTGTCTGTTTAAACAAGCTTTATCTCTCTAAGCAATCAACCTGTCAGGAACATATCAGCAACTGAACTCTTTTCTTGAAACAGACAAGAAAGATTTTTTTAAAAATGAAGAAAAAGAAATTCATGACCAGTTTCACTGAAACCAGTAGTATCAAACTTGTATCTGAAGTATGAACACCATGATCTTTATGGTACTTACTAATTGCCATCCCAAAAATTAAGTTCACTTACAGCAGGTGGCAGGAATATGCTCCTCCCCCATTGCAAATGTCACAGTTCAAACAAACATCCAGAATCCTTCTCTACTGCTATAAAAGAGATATCACATTGACAATATTAAAATCCCAGCTAAATGACTGTTCTGAGTCAAGTCTTTGCTGTGTTTCATTTCAACCTTGCCTCAAGAATAGAAACTCCAACAAGTTGTTAGTCTGTTTCAGGTGAAGGATTCTTTTTTCTCTTCCTCCCACAAAGGAAAAGAGTAAGTAATTGGAATGATTCTCAGAAGATATAACAGCAAAATATTTAATTTGGAGTCAGTACAAGGGGCAGTAAGGCCAAAGCTACCCATCTACACACCAGCATTTTATTTTCTATCTTACAGCAAAATTTTCTTATATCAACTAAAAATGTGACCCTAATTTAAAAATATACACCGATGTTCTTCATATGGTTAATTTTATTTCTTCAGTATGAAGCAGCTCCATTTGATAGAATTTGTACCTTATTCTCTATATTGCATTAGAATATTTTAAATCTCTAAAAGAAGAACTTTTTGAAGTAATCTTGTTTTCCAAAGGTTTTGTGTATGAATTAGCAATAATGTACACGACAGGAATGAATACTCCTGTATTGTAGCAGAGAAATGGAGGATTAAGAATATTTTTTTCATCTTTTATCTTGATATTCAGATGTCATATATAAACTGTAAGTATTTTTATTCTGCCATAGGAGATTATTCATTTATTTTAGTGGGTTTACTTAGCAGAACTAGGTTATAACCCATTATTTTAGAATACACAAGGGACAGTAAAATACTCCCTGGAGGAAAGAGGGGAAACAGAAACTTGGAAACTAAAATAAAGTTGACCAATTCTTACAATTCTAACACAATGCAAGTTCCCTGAGAGCAGGACTCTTTTATGTCTGTCTGTGAACTTCCAGTGCCCAAGATAGTGATTTGTATATTTTAAAGCCTTAGTAAATATTTATAAACTTTTTAAATTATGAAAATATTTGATATTTGTATGTTTTACACTTTAGAATTTACATTTCTTCTAGCAGCTCAATAATAAGTATTAAGTTCCTCCCATTTTATGAATCAGACAAATGAGACACTGACAATTTAAATGATTTATAAATAATTATAGTATAACTAGTAAATGCCAGATAAAGAATCCAAGCCACATCATGTGGCTCTATCCTAATTTTCATTCTCATATAACCTTCTATATTATATTTTGTCTCTTCCCTGTGACTTTGATTCTATGATTCTTTACATTAAAAAATCATTTGATTATCTTTTCTTCTAATTGGAATTTTTATTTTAGACATACCAATGGTTCTGTGTGCTTGTGGATTTCAGTATTCTCCTGAAATGGTATAGCTCATATATTTGACTAAGAAATAAACCTAAACATGTTTCTATAAATATCTAGAATAGAATGATACCATATTTCCACTAAAATCCTACAAGGATTATTACTATGATTCTGACTTCTTAAAAGTCATGCTAGCAGGGAATAATTTGGAAAAACTCAGGAATGGTCTACAATCCAAAGACTATTCAAATTCAGAAAGATTCAATAACAGAAGATTGAACACTAGGTAGAGAATTCTGAGGTTACAGAATTTCATGAATTGGTTACTAAATGTATTAGATGGATGGTGGTCATTGATAAAATCATGAATCTTTTGAACATTGACCCAAATGCAGTTTAGATTCTACACAAAAATCCCTATGTAATGCTAAAGTATTTTGTAGCTAGCATGTTAAAATAAATGAACAAGGCAAACTACTAGTACTTGCTAAATATCTAGTATGTGTCCAACATTCTACTAGATACTTGAAGGATAGAAAAGTAATGCATAACTTTTGTCCTCTAGTTCACTGCTACTTAGATAGCCCATGGCAATAGAGAGGAATAAAGGCAATGAAACAATCTCCCCAGCAGCATACTATTTAATGGAAGTTGGAAAATATGGCCAGAAATAAAAAGTCAAGAAGCAATTAAGCAATAATCATGTATTATTTCCCTAGTATTATTATACATTGAAACCTAACCCTGAGCCATATATTCTCAAAGCTATTAATTGCTATTTTGAGCCTAATTCTGACTTTACTTCTACTCTTCCCAAATTCCTATTTCTGCTCCTAAGTTCAGTAACTTACTACCTCAGCTACTGACTGGTTGTTTATACCAATTCAAAACTTTTGGTTTCTTCCAGACTTATAATTTATTCTTTTGTCCTTCCCAGCTTGGGGAAGGAGGTACAGGATGGAAGAGAAGAATTACCTGACAGCTCAGAATACTTTCAGCCTTAACTAGGAAGACCCTAGTTCATTCCATTTAGTCCAAGACTAGCTGTACAGAGCCTGTAAGAAAAAAAAAAAAAACTTGCATTCACTAGCTATACGACTATGGCATTTGCTTGGTGATAAAAGTACCCACTTTGGAAGTTTGTGTCCTTTAAATGAGATAATATTGGTAAAGTTCTCAAAATAATGGCTAACACATAGTGGGTACTATGTAAATGTTTATTCCTTCTCCCACACCACATCCTTTCTAAGAAGTACAGTTTATTGTTTAGTTCATTATGGAAGAACTTGAAAGGATATTAAAACAAAATTGTATGTCACTAAAATAAATGCAGGAATAATTAAAGAAAGGAAAGATCATTTTGTAGTATGATAAAATGCAAAGAATGCTTGGAATTAGGATTCCCAGTTTTAACTCTCAGATCCACCAGTTCCTAGTAATGAGAGCTTGGGAAAGTATCTTTTAGTTCTCTGGGTCTTAGAATCTTCATTAGGAAAATGCCAACTCCCCTAAATGACTTCTGAGATTGTTTTTACTCTAACATTGTAGCTGTATTTACCATGAAAGGCTTCATTCATTTAGTGAGTAAACTGTTAAGAAAGGAACAATAGACCAAGAGTAAAAAGTAATAAAAACTATTATGGTTATCTTACAATGGAGGACATTTGAGCATAGGTAAGTAACAAAGTCACACCATTAGTAAATAAATGGTGTGTGTGTGTGTGGGGAAACTTAAAGTGGTTATTCAAGTCTTGATATCCTTAACTCTAAAGCTATTTCTACCACATCATTTCTCATGAGTTCTGGCTTAAGTCTGTTATGTATGCTGAGCATCTCATTTCCCCATTTCTGAGCATATAGTTGCATTAGTATGAAGAACATTGGAAAAACATGACTCTAAAAGTGCTATATTAAAAAGGGAATCCTTTTTTTCCCTTTGCCTTTTCTTTATATGCATAAAAATCACATAATTTAGTTTCTCCGGGAGTAAAATAGAAGGAGAAAAAAACAATTTAAGGTAGCAATTAAATAGACTACCACTGTTGTATTTCCTATTACCATATGGCTTCTCTTGCTCTTTGAAGTCAAGCAAGAGGAATACAAGTAATGAAATTAAAATGAATACATCTTCTGTTGATCTTCAGAAAATGATTGTATCATTATTAAAACAGTGCTTCTTTTTTAAATGTCACACATAATTGTGCATAGCTAGAGTTAAATGAACCAGCAAATAGGCTGGCATTAATAATTACAGTTGATATGCATGCAATTTCAAGTATTGACTAATAGAAAATAATTGATAATTTTCAGATAATTAAATTTAAGATTATGAAAAACCAGCAAAATTTGACTTGCAGGGTTTCTTTAGAAGATGTAATTAACTACATGCTAAACATACCAATAATATATTGCATTAGGGAGATTTTCAGAATAAACAGACAGAAAAAAAAAACTTTCAGGAAGAGTATTAGCATCACTGAGCTTTAAAGATCATGTGTGTGTGTGTGTGTGTGTGAGAGAGAGAGACAGAGAGAGAGAGACAGAGAAAGAAAGAGAGAGAGAGAGAGAGAGAGAGAGAGAGAAAGGGGGATGATAGTGGCTTGCTCTTCCTCTGAGTATTGGTTCTTTCTTTTGCTTATTATTTCACATATCCACTAATCTCCACAAAGAAATATACTTCTACTCTTTTTCTTCCTGAGACTGCTGAGTTTTGTGTTGGCTACACACTATGGAATTTTTAATCAAATCAAGTAAAGAACCAAGAAAGCAAGAGGAAAATTCTCATGTAGAATTGTTAAAGAGCTATTATTATCCTCTTCACTTGTCAACAGGTCAGAAGATTCTGGTGGGTGGCATTAGACTACAGAAGCAATTGTTAGTATAAGTAGCAGCTTCCAACCATGGTATTAAGAGAATATCCTTTGTATACCCTCTACCCAAGGATCCCTATTTTCCTACTGGCAAAACTTAGGACCCAGCTCACTAATGCCCCCTTCTGCTTCAATAATAATATTAGTAATACTAATAATAATAATAATAAATATTCATAGAAACCTGCATTTACAATTACCTTTCCTTGCTGCAATAATATGGATAATCTAGTTATATAAAAATTATGATTATCTTAAAATGGAGGATATTTGAGTATAGATAAGTAAAGGGTCAAGATCACAACATTAATAAATAAATGGTGGGGAAAACAAAGTAATTAACCACATCTTGAGATTGTTAAGTCTAATGCTATTTCTACTATATCATTTCTCAATTCTAACCTGATTACCCCATCACTCAACTCTACCTATGGAAAAAGAGATAATCCTTATATTATGTTCCCTTGTCTTTCTCCCTGGAAATGGTATATAGTCCTTCTTTGAGTATTTTTAATTGTTTTATTATTGAGACCTATAAATTAACATTGGAGTAGATAGGTAGTCAGTGGATAGAGTTACTAACCTGGAGTCCGCAAGTCTCATCTTCCTGATCTGGCCCCAAATACTTAAGAGCTGTGTGACTCTGAGCAGATCTTTAATCAAGTTTGCATCAATTTCCTAATGCATGAATTCAGGTGGAGTAAGAAGGAAAAGACCCCTTCAGTATCTTTGTCAAAAATATCCCAAATGAGGGGCAGCTGGATGGCGTAGTGAATAGAGTACCAGCCCTGAAGTCAGGAAGACCTGAGTTCAAATCTAGCTTCAGACACTTAACACATCCCAGCTGTGTGACCCTGGGCAAGTCACTTAACCCCAATTGCCTCAGCAAAAAAAAAATCTATCTATTTATAGATAGATATATTAAAGGAATGAGGCCTTTATTAGAACCCTTAATTATGAAAATGTTTTCTAATATTTGGCTTCCCTTCTAATCTTGTTTGCATTAGTTTTGTTTGTACAAAAACTTTTTAACTTAATATAATCAACATTATTTATTTTATGTTCAATAATGAGCTCCAGTTTTTTTTTTTTTTTGGTCACAGATTCCTTCCTTCTCCACAGATCTGAGAGGTAAATTATCCTATGTTCTTTTAATTTACTTTTAATAACACTCCTTATGTCTAAATCATGAAAACATTTCTACTTTATCTTGGCATATGGTGTTAGTTGTGGGTCAATTCCTTATATCTGCCATATTTGTTTCTATTTCCCCTAGCAGTTTTTGTCAAATTGTGAGTTCTTATCCCCAAAGCTGGGCTCTTTGGGTTCGACAAACACTAGATTGCCTATACTTGTTTGCTATTTTGTAGTGTGATCTTAACCTATTTCACTGATCAACTACTCTATTGCTTAGCCAGTACCAAATGGTTTTTGTGACTGCTGCTTTATAATATAGTTTAAGTATGGCATAGCTAGGCCACATTCATCAGCATTTTTTATTCATTAATTTCCTTAAAATTCTTGATCTTTTGTTCTTCCAGATGAATTCTGTTGTTATTTTTTCTAGGTCAGTAAAATAGTTTTTTTTTTTTGGAGCTTGATTGGCATAACACTAAATACATAGATTAGTTTAGGAAGTATTACAATCTTTATTATATGATTCTACCTATCCAAGAGCACTTGATATTTTTCCAATTGTTTAGATATGACTTCATTTGTGTGGAAAGTGTTTTGTAGTTTTCCTCATATAATTCCTGACTTTCCCTTGGCAGATAGATTCCCAAATATTTTGTACTATCAACAGTTGTTTTAAATAGAAATCAACCTTTAAAAAATGAATATAAAGCAAAAAGAACTCTGAGAAAAGGTAGTTTTATGGTGAAAGACAAGAGCAGATTTCAAACTCTGAGGAAACTAAAAACAGACCATCTTCAGATGAAACCCTACATGGTGATATAAACTGGTCTGCATCACACAAGGATCTCCTTGAAGAAATTATAAAAGATCTTAAAAGAGAGATGGAAGAAAAATGGGGAAATAAAATGAGAATTTTACAAAAGTTTTGGAAAAGAAAACACAGAAATTATCTGAAGAAAATTCATTGCAAAATAGATTTAGTGAAATGGAAAAAGCATATAACTTCTTAAAAAATAAAGTTTACAAAATGGAAAAATACAAAAAGAATTATAATAAAGTAAATGAAGAAAATAATTCACTAAAAATCATAACTGAACAAATGGAAATAAATGACAAAATGAGATATCAAGAAGCAGTCAAGCAAGACCAAAAAAAAATGAAAAAAAATAGAAGAAAAGGTAAATTATCTACTTGGGAAAACAACTGACCTGGAAAATTCAGAGACAAATGAAGGTTGATTGATCTTTCTGAAAACCATGAAAAAAAGAGCCTAGACATTATTTTTCAGGAAATAATCAAAGAGAACTGCCCTGATGTCATATAATTCAGAAGGTAAAATAACCATTGAAAGAATTCACTAAACACCTCCTGAAAGAGACCCCAAAACTATCAAGGAATATCACGGTTAAATTTCAGAATTATTGGACCAAGGAAAAAATATTGCAAACAGCCAGAAAAAAAAAATTAGATACCTAGGAACCACAATAAGGATTACCCAGGAGCTAGGAGCTTCAATTTTAAAAGATCAAAGGGCCTGTAATCTGATATTCTGAAAAGCAAAGGAACTTGGAATGCAGCCAAGAGTATAGTACTCTGCTAAACTGAACATTTTCTTTCAGGGAAGAAGATGGGCATTCAATGATACAAGTTCATTGCATTACTTTCTGATGAAAAGATCAAATTTGAAAAAATTTTGACCCCAAATATAGAACTCAAGCACAAAAAGGTTAAAAAAAACTCTTGAGAACTATATCTCTGTTATAGGTTTTCATAGTGAGTGCATGCATAATTTGATTTTACTGTTATAATATAAAAAAGAAACTAGAAGTAGAAAAGGGGTTGCACTGGAAAAAAGGGAAAGTAGAGATAAAATGAAAGAAATTACATCTCACAAAGAGGCAAAGAAAACCCATTATATAAGTGAGGGAAAAAAGAGAGGGAGCTGAAAATTGTTGAACCTTACTCTCATCAGATTTGGGTCAAAGAGAGAATATTAGACATATTTGGTTTCACAAAGAAACTTATCTCACCTTATAGGAAAGTGGGAGGGGAAAGCGGAAAAGAAAATGGGTAGACTAAAAGAAGGAAAAACAGAAATAGTAGGGGAAAAGTATAAGAAAGGTGAAGGAACTCTAAAGGGAGAGGGCTGCTTGATGCACATAGTGCTCATAAGTAAAATACTAGGGAGGAGGGAAAAAAGAAAAGGAAAGAGAAAAGTATAATTTAGGGTAAATAAAATGGCAGTA
This sequence comes from Myrmecobius fasciatus, assembly GCA_023553655.1. Taxonomy (NCBI): domain Eukaryota; kingdom Metazoa; phylum Chordata; class Mammalia; order Dasyuromorphia; family Myrmecobiidae; genus Myrmecobius; species Myrmecobius fasciatus. Next base: position 4,467 of record JAJPUD010022495.1, on the reverse strand, counting down.
AATACAGAATTAGTAATTTTAACCATAAATGTGAATGGGGTGAATTCTCCCATAAAATGGAAGCAGATAGCAGACTGGAATAAAAGCCAGAGTCCTACAATATGTTGTTTACAAGAAACACATTTAAAGCAGAGGTATATATACAGGGTAAAGGTAAAAGGCTAGAACAGAATCTCTTGTGCTTCAGGTGAAGTAAAAAAAAGCAGAGGTAGCCATCCTGATCTCATATCAAGCAAAAACAAGAATTGATAGAATTGAAAGAAATGAGGAAGGAAACCACATCTTGCTAAAGTATATGATAGATAATGAAGCAATATCAATACTAAACATGTATGCACCAAATGGCATAGCATCTAAATTCCTAAAGAAGTTAAGAGTTGCAAGAAGAAATAGACAGCAAAATTATAATAGTGGGAGATCTAAGCCTTGAAGATCTAGATATATTTAATCACAAAATAAATAGGAAAGAAGTTAAAGAAGTAAATAGAATAGTAGAAAAGTTAGGTATGATAGATCTTTGGAGAAAATTTAATGAATACAGAAAGGAATACACGTTCTTCTCGGCAGTTCATGTAATCTATAAAAAAATTGATCATATATTAGGACATAAAGATCTCAAAATCAAATGCAGAAAAGCAGAAATAGTACTTTTCCCCCTAGATCATGATGCAATAAAAATTGCATTCAATAAAAGGCCAAGGGAAGGTATACCAAAAAAGTAATTGGCAACTAAATAATCTCATCCTAAAGAATGAATGGGTGAAATAGCAAATCATAGAGACAATAATTTCATCCAAGAGAATGACAATAAAGAGACAACATACCAAAATTTGTGGGATGTGGCCAAAGCAGTAATAAGGTGAAATTTTATATCTGTAGATGATTACTTGCATAAAATAAAGAAAAGAATGAATTGAGCTTGCAACTAAAAAAGCTAGAAAAAAGATCAAAATAAAACCCCCAATCAAATACCAAATTTGAAATTCTAAAAATAAAAGGAGAGATTAAAATTGAAAGTAAAAAAAAACTATTAAATTAATAAAATTAAAAGTTGGTTTTATGAAAAAAACAACAAAATACATAAGCATTTAGAATTTTATTTGATTAGAAAAAGGAAAAAGAAAAATCAAATTGTTAGTCTCAAAAATGAAAAGGAAGAACTTTCCACCAATGAAGAGGAAATTAGAACAATAATTAAAAGTTACTTTGCCCAACTTTATACCAATAAATTTGATAAACTAAGTAAAATAGAAGAATACCTACAAAAATATAGATTGCCCCAATTAACAGAAGAGGAAATAAATTACTTAAATAATCCCATTTTAGAAAAAGAAATATAACAAGTTATTAATCAACTCCCTAAGAAAAAATCCCCAGGACCAGATGGATTTTTATGTGAATTCTACCAAATATTTAAAGAACAATTAACTCCAATACTATATTAACTATTTGAAAAAATAGGGAACAAAGGATTCTGCCAAAGTCCTTTTATGACACAAATATGTTACTGATACTTAGGTAGCACGAAAACAGAGAAAGAAAATTAGAGACCAATCTCCCTAATCAATATTGATGCAAAAATATTAAATAAAATATTAGCAAAAAGATTACAGAAAATGATCCCCAGGATAATACACCATGACTAACTAGGATTTATACCAGGAATGCAGGAATGGTTCAATATTAGGAAAACTATTAGCATAATTGACTATATCAATAACCACATGAACAAAAAACATATGATTATCTCAATAGATGCAGAAAAAGCCTTTGATAAAATCCAATTCTTATTAAAAATACTTCAGAGTATAGGAATAAAAAGACATTTCCTTAAAATAGCATCTATTTAAAATCATCAGATAGCATCATATATAATGGAGATAAACTGCAACCATTCCCAATAATATCAGGGGTGAAACACGATTGCCTACTATCACTATTAATTTTCAATATTGTAGTAGTTTCTACTGGGCTTATATGTCAAAGAGATCCTAAAGGAGGGAAAGGGCATATGTGCAACAATGTTTGTGCCAGCCCTTTTTGTAGTGGCTACAGACTGGAAACTGATTGGATGTCCATCAATTGGAGAATGGCTGAATAAATTGAGGTATATGAAAGTTATGGTACATTATTATTCTGTAAGAAACGACTAGCAGGATGATTTCAGAGAGGCTTGGAGAGACCTATATGAACTGATGCTAAGTGAAATGAGCAGAACCAGGATATCATTATACATGGCAAGAATGAGATTATATGATGGCCAACTCTGATGGATGTGGCTTTCCTCAACAATGAAATGATTCAAACCAATTCCAATTTTTCAGTGATGAAGAGAACCATCTACACCCAGAGAGGGCTGTGGGAACTGAATGTAGTTCACAACATAGCATTTTCACACTTTTTTTTGTTGTTTGCTTGCTTTTTATTTTGCTTCTCGCTCTCTCTTTTTTACTGGTTTGATTTGATTTTGTGTGTGTGTGTGCAGCACAATAATTATATAAATCTGCATTAATATATTGGATTTAACATGTTTCTATAATGTTTAACATATATTGGACTACTTGCCATCTAGGAAAAAGCATGGAGGAGGGGAAAACTGAAACACAAGGTTTTGCAAGGGCTAATGTTGAAGAATGTTTCATGCATGTTTTGAAAAATAAAAAGTTTAATTAAAAATTAAAATATTCAAAAACTATTCAAAAACCATTCAAAAATAGGACAAAAATATGGTACTGACACTTAAACCAGGAAGTCATTGAGGAAGAGCTAAAACAGAGGGAAAAAATTATAATCCCATTTCCCTAATGAATATTCATATAAATTTTTTTGAACAAAACACTAACAGGGAAATTATAGCAATATAGCATAAGGATTAAATACTATGATTAGGTAGGATTTATACCAGGAATGCAGGGTTGGTTTAATATTAGAATAACTATCAGCATTAATTAATTATATCAAGAAAAAGGCCAACAGAGATCATATGATTATCTCAGTTGATGCAAAAAAAGATTTTGACAAAATAAGCAGTCATCCCTAATAAAAATAATACAGAATACAGCAATAAAGGGAGCATTGCTTAAAACTGATATCTAAATTATATCTGTTTAAAACCATCACCAAGTATTATTTGTAATACATATAAACTATAACCCTTCCAAATAAGATCAAAGATGTCCATTATCATCACTATCATTTAATATTGTACTAGGAATGTTAGCTATAGAGAAAAGAAAAAGAAAATGAAAGAAGTAAAGTAGGCAATGAGGAAATAAAACTCTCTTTGCAGATGATGATACAACTCCATAGAATTTATTGACAATTTTATCAAAATTATGGGATATAAGATAAACTCACATAAATCATATGACCAAATAAGCACATGAAGAAATAGAAAAATTCATATATTTCAAATAATTATAAATAACATAAAATACTTGTGAATCTATGTGCGAAGAAAAACCTAGGAAGTATATGAACACAATTACTATATGAACAACAATATAATCAAAATGACAATTGTGACTAATTTACTCGTTTATTGCCATGTCAGTAAAACTACCAAAACTTATTTGATAGATACGGTTAGAAAAAATAACAACAAAATTTTCCTGGAAGAATAACATCAAGGAAGTTAATTAAAAAAATAAATAAAAGGAAGGAAACCTATTAATACCAGATCTCAAATGATATTGTAAAGTAGTTATCACTGAAACTTTCTGATACGTGCTAAGAAATGGACTGATTAATCGGTAAAAAGGATAAGGTACTAAAAACAAAGTAATGAATTACGATACTTAAATAGTGTTTGAAAACATCCAGTTTTGTGAATAAGAACTCAATGTCTGAAAAAACTGCTGGGAAAAATGGAAAACAATAGAACATAAACTTAGTATAGACCAACACCTCATACTATATAATGATTGGTTCAAAATGGATGCATGTTTGAGACATAAAGATTGATATCATAATTAAATTAGAACAGCAAGGAGTAGTCTCTGTCCTAAAGAAATTTTAAAAGGGGGTAAAGGACCTCCATGTGAAAAATATTTATAGTGGCTCTTTTCATCATGGCAAAATATTGGAAATTGAGGGGAAGCCCATCAATTGAGGAATGGCTAAACAAGCTGGAACATATGAATAATGGAATACTATTGCACAATAAGAAAAGATAAACAAACAGATTTCAGAAAAACCTGGAAATACTTATGTGAACTCATGCTGAGTAAAATGGTCAGAATCAGGAAAACATTGTACATAGTATCAACATTTGGTATGATCAACTATGAATGATTCAGATCTTTCCAGCAACTCAATGATCTATGCTATCCATATCCCCATAAACAACTGATGGATTCTTTTTTTTTTAATAAAGCTTTTTATTTACAGAACATATGAGTGATTTTTCAACAATCACCTTTGCAAAAACTTTTTTTCCCAAGCTTTTCCCCTCCTTCACCCCACCCC
>JAJPUD010022494.1:0-21334 GCA_023553655.1 Myrmecobius fasciatus | reverse complement strand
TGAAGAGTAAGGAGTTGAAAATAACAACAAAGTGATGAACCTGGGAGACATTATCTCATCTGGTTTTAAGTCAACAGTATAGGTATTATCATCTCCATTTCACAGATGAAAAAAGGGAGACTCAGAAATGATTAAGTGACTAGTCTACTATCACACAGTTAGCAGGTACAGCAGAAGGATATGAACTCAAATCTGGCATGACTAAATTCAATACTCCTTTCTCTATACCATAGACTGTCAGGTTAGGATGTAGAATTATGGAACCTTAGGCTTATAGGATCTCGAATGGGCAACTAGTCCAGTCCTTATCCAATAAAGGAATCCCCATTATTAACATTCCTCAATTGGTAGTCATTTAGCTTTTTTCACAAACTTTTTCTAAGAAAAGATCTTCAAGATTTAACATGACAGAAAATATGAGATCAGTTTGTGGTTAACCTGAAGTTCAGGTACTATAAACTTAGCTGTTAAACAAAATGATTATTAATAAAAGTATTATTACTTACATAGCACTTTCAGTTTTCAAAGCATTTTTTGAATATTATCTCATTTTATCTTCAAACAAGCCTAGGAACAAAGTACCATTATTATTTTCATTTTACAGATGAGAAACCAGAGGCAGTCTGAGGTTAATTGAGTTGCCCAAGGTCATACAACTAGTAGTGTCTAAGGTAGGATTTGAAATTGCGTCTTTTTGCCTCTTTAATGAGCTTTTCCAAAATAGAAGGATTTTCTATTGTGTATAGTCTGCTAGTGTAGCCACCAAGAATACCATAAATCCACATTAAAAAAATTTTTCCAGCAAACTCATGAACTAACTATATACTATGGTGAGATATTGAAATAGGATTTGTACGGCATTTTTTCTTCTTTTATTCATTTTTCTAAAAATGAAGCCCAATCTTACTTAACCCCAATTGCTTTGCCAAAAAAAGGAGGAGGATGAAGAGAAGGAGGAGAAGAAGAAGTAGAAGGAGGAGGAGAATCTTTATCTCCTCTTTTCCATATGTGGAAGAATTTTAGTGTGGAATATTGATATACTCTTGTAAATGTTAATGAGTTGGTTCACTTTATTGAGCTGTATCCCTCACACAAACCCCACTTTTAAAATCTTTGTGACAAGGGAACATTTGCTGAATAATGGAAAAAAGATGAATATATTAAAAATTAATGTAGTATAAAAACAAGAAACATTTTACAAGATTTTCTTAATTAAGGAAAAAAATAACAAAATTTTAAGATAAATTGGGTTCAAGCTCCAGCCAATGTCAAGGGTGAAACTTTAGTACAATTCATACTTGGGCCATATTCAATAATCATTTCTCAACATGTGAACTATATTAAAATGAATTTGTTTGATACCCTTGTTCAAAATTTTTCACCTTTAACATGGTTTCAGTGTAAAGTATATATCTTGGCAATCTTCCTCTTTTTTAACTTTATAGTTAATTGAAACTATTCAAAAGGGTATTTTTTTTAAAGAATCTTTAGGGTTTTTTATGATGGCTTTTGATTTTTGTATGTCATGGGATAATTACAATGCTGAAAGCTTTTAGACTGTAGCCTCTCATTGTAAAAATAACTCAGAATTAAGAGCTTATTTTCTTTTTAGTAGTCTTTTGAATAAGCTAGTGCCAGTTGAGGAAAGCAGGGCTATATAAAGTAAAGAGATTTTCCTAGGATTATCGAGCTCTTTAGAGCTTACACTGGAATTTGAATTCAGATCCCTTTAAAATCCAGATCCAAGCCACATTTCATGTTGTCTCGCTTTTCTCAGGAAAGAAGAGTTTTGGGGTCAAATCAAGAAACTGCCCTGTTCTTTGGAGGAGTACAACAAAATGTCCACAATAGTTTTACTGGAATGTGCATAATTCATGCAGTTTTCTCAAATGAATGTAAAGTTATGTGTATATTAAAGAGCAAACACAGAGTAACTTCATTCATTAAACAAGCACTTTTAAGAAACTATACAGTGCATAGCATTGTTGGTCAAAGCACACTACAAGACACAAAAGATGTAGAAAGCCTGGTCCCTGCCCTAGAAGAGTTCATAACCTAGCTGAGAAATGTATTTTTTTTCCCCTAGGCTTCATGGTTCCTATTTACAAGGAAATACACAAAGAGAGTTGGGATTGAAGCCAGGATAACTGGGTTTAAAAATCAAATCTGACCCCTTGGTCACTATGACCAATGGGTCTAAGAACTAAGTGGGAATTTAGAGATTATCTAGTCCAATTGCATTATTTTACAGATGAAGAAACTGAAGTCCATAGAGCCTAAGCAATTGGCTCAGCTACACAAAGATAGCACAGAAAGGATTTGAAACCATATCTCAAGGAAGAACTGGATTCAAAGAGAGTTTCAGGTGATAATAGCACCCATCTAATAGTGTTATTATAATATTCTGCTGAGATAATATATGTAAATAGTTTTACACACCTTAAAGTTTTGTATTTGTACAGTACCTGGCACAGAATAGTAGCTTAACATGCCTGACAGGTTTTACCATTATTAGTAGTAGTATTATTACCCCCAAATTAATGTTCTTTTCATTTTTTAATATTTTAATTTATGGAATAAAACAAGCATTTCCATAACATAATATAATAAAAATACCATTTCCCTTTCATTTTCCTTAGTTTCAATTTCCCCATATGTAATTGATGAAATTAGACAAAATTTTCCTTTAATCTTATTCTGTGCTCTTTTGATTTTTCTGAATCTCAAGTGTTTTCTTTTACAAAATGAAGCTCATATTATTTAAGCTACCTATCTCCCTGAATTGTTGTTCAGAGGAGCATTTCAATTTACACACAATACTTGGCACATGGTAAGAGCTTAATAAATATTTTCTGGTTGACTAAAAAATTAAAGCAGTATATAAGTGTAATATATGATTATTGCTACTGTTACTAGTATTCATCTTAATTTGATTAATTCTTTTAATTTGAATCATTAAAGTATCAGGGAAGTCCTTACAATACAATAGGATCAAAGAATCACAACATCTCAAAATGAGGACACCCTGAATAAATGTTCATCCAGTCTTGATTTGAAGACCTATGGTGAGGAGAATCTGACTTCTTTGTGATATAACACATTTTACTTTGTTTTAACTATTTGTTGAGAAATTTTCCCATTGTATCAATACCAAGTGCCTCTTTATGAGGCAAAATTGTCCTTTTACTCCGTACCCCTAAGTGTAACATCTTGGGCAAACCAGAATAAAGTTAACATGAGAGTTCTTCCCTGGGGATAATACAAAGTTGAGTTAAACAAATGTTTCTGCCCTCATAGAGCTTATATCTAATAGATAAAATTGTATAAAGAAACATCACAAGGAGATGTATAGAGGAAAAAATATAAAATTATGGAAAGTTCATCTGGAACAAATGTGAGACATCAAACTAAAAATAGATATGATTCCTCAAAAATTGGCATTATTTTGAATAGCCAAGTAAAACTGGTTCCTGCTACTTGAGCATTTTAAATAACTAGTCTTTTTTTAAAATAGTGACATATTTACATTAGTTGAGAGAGGAGGCATTTGTATATTTGTCATATAGCCAAAGCAATTCTATTTCAACCATAATGTGCTCACTAATAGAACCCATGCTATGATGATGTGTTAAGAAATGATTAATCTGAAAAAATAATGATAATGGTCTCCACAGGATCTATGGGAAATGCCATATCTCAAACTGAATTTTTGGCTGTCACAACAAAAGTAGTTCAGAGTATGAAATTATTGGGGCACAATATTACACATCCCCCTTGGGGAAAAGAATGATGAGCATCCTATAAAAAAAACAAGGTAATATGGGACCAGAAAAGTTGACTAAAACAGTCCAAAAACAATGAGAATCAACGGATAAGCTTGGATTTGTTTGTCAACTACCAGAATACAGTAGGGGCAGGGCCTGATAGAAGCACTCAAGTTTATTTTTCAAATATTACCTCAAACTTTTACCTCCTCTTCTTGATTAAATACTTCAGCAATTAAGGCTAATGGACACTTAATCCACATATAGGGCCTCAATTTCAACATATATATATATATATGTATGTATATATATATATATAAAAGCTTTTTTATTTGCAAAACATGTATGAGTAATTTTTTTGATATTGACCCTTGCAAAGCTTTCTGTTACAAATTTCCCTCCCCCCCAGCCTCCACCTCTTCCCTAGATGGCAGGAAGTCTACTACATGTTAATTATATTAAAATACTTGACAAATCGAATATCCGTATACATATTTTTATAATTATCTTGCTGTGCAAGAAAAATCTGATCTACAAGAAAAAAAATCTGAGAAGGGAAACATAATGCAAGCAAACATCAATAGAGAGTATGAAAATGTTACATGTAATTTTTTCCATTAACTGAAAATCCATATGATTTTTTTCCAAGAAAAATATTAATTTATTTATGATTTCCTGAAAGGATTCTTAATGGTAACTCATTTAGGGCCCATTTGCAGCCTAAAATGAGGCAGATTCAAGTCTGAGAATTATATGTTGTTCAATTATTTTTGAAATGCACCCAGACCTCAAGTTTTCTAGCAGTTTTGCACTGACACTATTATAGTACCATCTTTTCATTGTATATCTTTGATGTTTTTCTTTATTTTCCTTTTTCCTTGACATTATTCAGTGACTAGTGATTGATTACACATGTGTGATGCTGCTATTGCTACCAACTTTAGATTTATAGCCATAGCATATGGTTGAAAAGGAGATGGATCCAACAATTTTAATGAATAGAAACTGTAAGGTGCTTTATAAATGATCAAACTAAAGCTATTATATCAATGTCTTCTTCTGTTCCCAAATAGTCTACTAGAAATGGCTGTTTCAGTCTTATATCTGTTATTGATTATAGCACAAAATAGGAAGCAATTTTTAATGCTACATAATCAAGACAGACATTGGTTTAAAAAAATTCTTTTAAGTAACAAAAGAAAATGGCATCCTGGCATCAGGCTTAATTGATACAAATTACTGAAAAGTTCCATATATTATACTAGCTTCTATAAAACTAAATTCAGAATTGTAATTCTTTCCTTCTTATATAAAAGTCTCATAGCCTATTTTTGCCACTGAAATATTTTCAAGCCCACAAAACATTTTATTTGCTACATCCACATTTTTTCTGAGAATTTCTATTGAGTTTATAGTGAATACATTTTCTCTTAAAGGATCACAGTGCTTAGTGTTGGAAAGAATGTTAGAAATTAAATAATCCAATTGTATTATTAAAGAACAGTTAGGTTGCAACCTATTTCTTTGGAGTCCATTGAATTATAAAGTAGGTGAAAAATTAGTGACTAAAGATATAAGGTAATTCAGACAAGCTCACAAAACTAGTGAATCTCAGCCACGATTCCAAACCAAGTCCTTCCAGTTTGTTCATTCTCTTAAACTAGAGAAGAGAAAGCTCATTGGAGGCATGATAGCTTGTGTTGATCCCATAGTGCAGAACCAGAATTCTGGGTGGGTGATTGTCTCAGAGCTTAATTTAGGCTTGAAAGAAGGAACACTCTCTAAAAATTGGAATCCTACAAAATAGAATGACCTATTTCTGATGCAAATGGTTGTTTTTAAGACTGAATGAACACATGAAATATTATAGTGGAAATTATTTTTTTAGATATGGATTAGAATAGATAGCCCCTGGATTTTCTTCAACTATATGATGTTGATATTTCTCATCTTTGTTTATCTCCTCAGGGTGCAAGTTTTATGAGAAGGACCCTGTATTAAAAATCTATCAGATTCCCAAATGTCTGTCACAACCCCGGTCACACAGTAAGTGTTAAATCACACAATGAACACACATTTAATTCAAAACATTCCACTAGACCCTGCAGGTAAATACAAAGTTTAAATAAGAAGTGGTCTCTGACTCCAAGTAATTTTCAGGCCAGGAGGCATATGGAACTTACATAGAAGGTTATAATATACATGAGATCAATAAGTTCTCAAAACTCTGCTGTCTTTAGCTATCCTCTTCTGTTGCTATAATTACTAGATAAAAAGGACAAATGAGTAGATTTGTCCTAAATTCATTCTGATTCCAGGATCTTTTTAAAATATCATAAAACATAATAATAAATTATAAATTTATAATAATAATAAAAGTAGTAAAATGAGTATAATAATAATAATAAATAGGCAGCAGTTAATAAATATCTGCCTAACTTTTGGCACTATTGCATTGTTCATATTTTTGGACAAATCTTTAGTTCAATTTTTCTAACCCTAAAAATATAAGCATATGATTGTTTTAAACTAAGGAAAAAGAAGATATTCCACATTACCTAGAATTACACATAACATATGCATACACATATGTGTAAATATACATGTGTGTGTATTTTTTCTTTTTTATAAATTTGTTTTGCTCTTCTGGTAACACCCTAACAATTTCTCTGGCTGCATTCTTATGCAATTTTCTCTTAATGGTTATTCTTATTTTATTTATATTTTTAAAATTATTACTTTCATTTGAAAATTATCACAGAATTTACAAATATTAGGTAGTTTTGAATACTATGATGCACAACTGAGGCAGTAATTCAGTTATATATAGAATGTTGACTGGTCCCCTAGATCCTTTAGCTGGGAACAGGACTGGTCTTATACCTCCCTCCCCCCAAAAAAAAGAATCCTGTGATTAAAACAATTCTCTCTTTTTCTGGAATCTCTATCTTAGCTCACATTTTTGAGAGGTGGAAGGGACATTAACTACTATCTAGTACAACACATACATGAAGGAATCTTCACAATAACTACCTGTAAAGTTTTTCCATCTTCAACTTAAAGACTTCCAAGAAGAGAATACCTGCTTCCTCTTGTGGTAATTCATTGAGGACAGCCAGAATAGTTTCATATTTTTTCCTGATATCTAACCCAAATTGTTTCCTCTTAATAGCTTTTATACATTTTTTCTGGTTCCTCCATCAGGGGCCAGGTATAACAAATCAATTCCTCTTCAAATATTTGAATATACAGATCATTTGCTTTGAGTCTTCTCCAGTTTATCAATCCCAGTTTCTTCAATCATTTTTCACATAACATGGATTCAGGATCTTTCAATGTTCTGGTTGCCCTCCTCTGTATAATTTCCAGTTTATCAATGTCATTATCTTAAACAGTAATGTCACAAACTGAACAAAATACTCCAGGAGAGATGTAACAAAGTCAAGTACTATAAAACTATATCTTTAGACTTATTCGAGAATTGTTAAAATGCAAATGGTTGTTGAAGAGGAGTAATATGTCAAACAATTAATAATCATTAACAACTCATTGCATTAGCAGCTCAGACACATATAGCTCTGAAGAATTAAACTGTTTAAGGGGTATGGAAGAAATGATTAGAATGTGGATATTGAAATTGCAAAGTTTTAGGCATCTGCAAGATGAGTAAGGACATCAGGTGTAAGGTGGGGCAAAATGTGGTGGAAGAACCCTGAATGATAATGTAAGAGAGCAAACTATACTTACTCCATAATTTCTTCTAGAGCTGGCTCTAGTCTTCAAATAGTGTTTTTGGAAGGAAAGAAAGAAGGAAAGAAGGAAGGGAGGGAGAGAGGGAGGAAGGAAGGAAAAGAAAACAGCATGCTTCAGATATTTTAACTTCTAATATAGTATCAGTAAATAGAATCCATATAAACAAAAACTCTTTGGAAGGGGAGTTTGCACAGTACTTTTTAAAGAGTAATAAGGTATCCTGAGACCAAAATGTTTGTGAACTGCCATAGTAAGCCCCTAATAACTGCTTACTTAGTTGAATTAAATTAATTTCATTTATTTTTAGGACAGTTTTCCCCCTAAACGAAATGCTCAACCAGACATAACCCTTTTTTACATTCTCAAAATCAAGGGTTTCATCAATGTTATGAAGAAAAAAATGATAATTTTATAAGATAAAAGAACTCTGTTTTCATTCAAAAGTAAATTATTTCCCTTAAAATAAACAGCATTTGAGTTAATGATATGTAATTTAGTTCTTTTTCAGATTTCAAGGAAAAGCAATTTCCCACATTCCATTAAAGTCAGAATTTTCAAACATAGATACTGTTGTGCAAGACAATTGCAAACAGTCTGGACCCATCTGTAGGGGTCTGTAATTATATCCCATTCAGTGAGAAATTCATCATTCATCCTTTGGTGAAAAATAGAAAAAGAACAGGTCAAGGGAAACAATTTTTTTCTTTTCTAAATTGATGAAATTAAATTTTTCACAAGTAGTGAAGTGTCCAAGAACACGTTATCTCTCTACACTGCCAGAGGGTCAAGAGGATTCTTTTTGAGTCCTCAAAATTGATCATAAACATATTAGAGATTGGGAACTACTCTTCTGTTTTTCAGTAATGACATTTTACACACATTTGATACAATATACAAGATCTGAAGCCAACTGATAATTGTGCATGCAAGGTTGATCTGTTTACATTCTTAAATACTTCACACTTTTGTCATTTTCTAATTTTTCATGAAAATGAATTTGATTTTCAAATCCATCCTTGAATTGAAAAAATTAGCTATTGAATTGTCTCCTACTATAGAAGGTTTTACGATCCTGATTAAATGTTGGGAACAAGGATAACTTACATTCATTCCTTTTTTCTATAGCAGTTCATTTATCATTCAATGTTGGAGTATTATGGAATATTTTGATTAATGGCCTGTCTCTCCTTGGAATTTTATATTCCAGTTTTAGCTTTAGTTGACTTTCAAAAAATCATATGTTTCAATGTTAGAGGAATATTAGCTTTACTTAGTTATAATTTCCTTTTACAAAAACATTGTTCTCAGCATTTTCATTTTTTCATTACCTGATTTACTTCATTTGCCTTTTAATTAAAATTGTCTTCTTCATCCTTGATCTAAGCCAATATTAGTTAAGAGGCATTAGGGAGATATTTAGTGAGATGTTCTTGAAATGATCATTATTTTTATCCAAAGACCATAAATCTGCTGCTGACCTAAGCCCATGGATTAGTCAAATAAATACATGCCTCACATATGTTATATATCCATATGTATCCCATGCATATGTATATGCATATTATAATGAAAGGAAAATGATGCTATGTGGTAGGCATAGTATTAATTATAGGGGACACAAATATGAAAAAAAGATAGTCCTTTCCCTCAAGGAACTTTCAAGCTAATTGAGGAAGACAACACACACAAAAAATTTGGAAAGAGAGAAAGAATGTACCTATAAGAGGGAATGATTGATTCTAGTTTAAAGGATTTGTAGTTCCCTTAAGAGTTAACAGATTGTTATTCTGGGAGCCTTCTTTAAAAGGAAGCGTGAGGAGTTCTTTGCTCCTGCCTTCAATTCTCCAGGCAGAGAGGGTAGAGGGTACTGAAGGTATTGATGAAGTATTGAGTACCAAAGATGATGCAATCTGGCAGGATAAGTTTAATGAGGATGAAGCTCCTGACATCATGATGTGATGCAGTTTAAAGGCAAAGGAAAATAAAAGCCAAATGTCCATTGAGTTGAAATAAATATTCTTGATTGTAATTTCTATCTTATACATAATCACAAACTGCCAATATGTGATTTTTTTTAAAAAAAAATGTTATTGGTTTGAGTTTAAGGTACTCGAATTATCTGAAAAAATCACTATTCTCATTATTTTTCTGACATGTTATGTCTTATAATAAATTACTCTACACATATTATTATAAAACAAAGAAATAAAATCTATCAAGCACTTACTGCTATGTATTGTGCTAAGAGTTAGAGGTACAACTATAAGAAGGATAATTCCTACCCAAAAGGAACTTATAATTTTAGGGGAAAGACAACATACAAAAAGGAGGAAGAAAGGTAGTAGAGAGTGGAGTATCTACCACAGGATGGAAAGGCTAAACGACATCCATCTAGAAAGTAATCATGTCATTGAAATCTTACTGATTTCAATTCAGATCCTGAAATAAATTTTTTTTAATTTCATTGATGGTTTTAAAAAATATTAGCATAACTTTCTTTTATAGTCCCTTCTCCATTTGATAGAATTCTCTCTTAAAACAAATCTGATAGTATATGTAATATTTGCCTTTATAATGCCCCACTTCTCTGTTGGAAGTAGAGAAATATGATTCACATTTTGTTCTTTAAGATCTCTTCATTTTATTTTCAATACATTATTGTATAGTCACAATGCTTGCTGTTCTTAGTTCTTCTTACCTCCCTACATATCAACTCACACAAGTCTTCCTGTCTTTCTGAATTCCTCAAATTTATCTTTTCTTTTGAAATAATGAAATTAAATTATATTCAGATATATATTTTGTCCTGTCATTCTTCACTTGTTTGCTTTCCAGTTGTTTCCAGCTCTAAATATATTGGTTTTGCAATGCTACGGTTAACATCAATCTTGTGGTCAGGAGAATTCACCAATTCATACAAATTGCCCATTTTTCTCTTAATTCTCCATATTTATATGTAAAAATTTTGCTCTGATATTTCCTAGTTTCACCTCTCTCTTTCTCTCTCTCTCTCTCTCTCTCTCTCTCTCTCTCTCTCTCTCTCACTCTCTCTCTCTCTCTCTCTCTCTCTCTCTCTCTCTCTCTCTCTCTCTCTCTCTCTCTCAACTTTCCCATCTACAAAGTGGGAATCATTTTCTCACCACTTGCCTTATAAAGTAGTTGTAAAGAAAACAAACTTCAAAACATGAAAGAAACGTGAGGAAATTATAGAATAGGTACCTGCCTTAGCATAGGAAAAATACTAATTTTAGAGTCAGATTTATCTTGATTTAAAGTCATAAAGGACCTCAAAATCCAATTAGTTCAAATACCTAATGTTATATAGATGAGGAAAGAGAGGGCCAGACAGATTTGATGAACTATCCAAAGCTACATGGGCAAACTGTGAATCCAAGTCCCTTAACGCCAGAGCCAACTCTCTTTCCACCATTTTCTTGGGCTTGGGTCCTTGTTCTGCTACATAGTTTCTGCCTGACTGGTCTAGTGACCCACCTTTGACACATTATTTGTGTGAACTTGGGCAACTCACATACTATTTGTCCTTCCAGTTATTTATCTATAAAACAGGATAACAATCCCTGTGCTACTTCTCTCACAGGGTTGTTATAAAAAATACAGAACATTTTGTAAAGTGCAAAAACTATAGGGATATTGTTTTATGCTTAACATTGAGGCATATCATGCTGATATTATTTCTGACTAGTTTAATGTTAGGAGTTATATATACTGCACAAAAAATCAATAAAATCCAATACTTGTGTTCTAAATGAATTGTTTTTAAGGTGAAAATCTAACATAAGGTGAAAATCCAATTGGCACCCCAACTCAATAAGATTACTATTTTGTTTAAGATTCAGTACCAAATGATGAGATTGAGGAGCACAACCGGCACCAAATGTGGGGTTTAGCAACAGATATCGGGGTTCTATCATGCGAACAAATCATGATGGCCATTTTTTTTCATCAAAAAGGACATTTTTAGAAGAAGAGATTACAAACAAAATAAAGAGGTAAAATAGGCACCAGGAATAATAAATATGAAATAGATTTGGGAGAGCCTATAGTTAGCAAGGAAAGGGTTTTTTTTTTTTTTTTTTTTAACAATTAATAATGGAAAAGACATGTTCCCCAGTGAAACACAATCATTAGAAAGGAAATATTCCATGAGGTGGGAATGTCATTGACTGGCAGGCTAAATTCAGAGAGGAGTTTAGCACCTTAAAAAGTTAGTTATAAAAAGGAGGAAAAACACCATGAGGCATGGGGGAGGAATGGAATAAGGAGAAAGGCACCATGAGACATGGGGGGAGGGGAAAAGACATCAGGAGGCAAAAGGACATGGTGAGCTAACCCAAAATGGATTCAACAAAGGTGATGTGGGCTATGGACAGATTTGCAGGGGAAATTTAACCACAGAAATTGGACATAACTTGAATTTCTGATTGGACATAGCAAGGTGGGGCTACTCAAGACTTCCGCAGAGGGTAGGATTATACAGTTGAACTGATCCCCAACAGTACCCTTCCCTGCTTGCTTCAGGGAGTAATTTTATCAACAATTCAGACTCTTTCTCTTACTCGGGACCTCATCAATTACTATTTTTTACCAGGAGGTAACAAGGTACAATTGAAGGACCATTTATTTGGCAGGAGAACCTGGTTTCTGGCTCTGTTGTTTACTGTGAATGTATCTTTGAGCAAAGATCTTACCTGGCTCAATTTTGATTGATCTGTAAAATATTAATTCTAATGTTCCCATCCAGCTCTTCATCCATCTGTAAGACTTGAAGCTCCTGGAACACCTCTCTCTAACACGTGGGAATGCCTCAACTTCAAAGTACTTTGTAGATCTGCGAACTCACAAAATCATATATGGCTCCTAGTGATGAATTGGCTTTCTTTCTAGTCTTTCAGAAGACACAATTAGTCAAGATAAAGATGTTTAATGAAATTAAGCAGTATTAAAACAGTAATAGATCATCCCTTATCCTCCAAAAAAAAATCTGGGGCATACTCTTTCAAAAATATACATATCAGTGGGAAAAGTAGACAAATAGAACAGATGTATGAATGAATGAAAATCATTTATTGGGGATTTAATACATGCAAAGCACTGGGGATATAAATAGAAAAGACAGTTTATGCAACACATATTGAAGATTTCAGCTGCAAGTCAGGTAGAAAGTTCTCAGGGTCTTCAGGGTACAGTGAAAAAGCAGATGTTAATACCCCTGGTTACCATTTCCACTAATTAATGTCCATTTCTGATGTTGAAAAATTTGTCAGGACCAAGGACTTTGGCGGTAAAAACTTTCTCTTCTGAATCTTTAATAATTATGGCTGTAACACTTACTTGCCAGATATCATTTTCAAAGATGGTAGTTGGAGAACTGTGTTGAAGGCATTATTATTCCCAAGACTCTTGCATTCAGTTACTTCATCAGGGTCTAAAGGGAGATGATGGTCAGTGTGATGGTTTCATTGCCTCCTTTTTCTATCCTCAGGTGCCTTGTTGCTTTAGCTATACTGGCTTGACAGTGCGTGGGCGGAGCAGATGGTCTTTCATAAGTTGCATATATGTTAAGAATAGATATAAATAGGCTACATATATGAGGCCAATTGAGACCTCCAAAGCAACTGGACCACCTATGCCTTCTGACTATATCATTGTTCTTGTATCTGTGACCTTCTAGAAGCTAATTGCAAACTGGTTCGTCCCTGGACATCACATCATTTCTCTGCTGTTCCTTGACTGTCTCGTGGAATTTTATGCTTTCCTCTAACTGAGATTTTATTCTTCTAGTCTCTTGGTCTTCCTGAGCAATGCTTTTTGCTACCCACTTCTGGACTTAATCTCTTTAGAACTACCAACCAGTCATTTGAGATCCAGTCTGTTAGGATATAATGACTAGAAATCTTGCTCTGGTAAGAGGAGAGTTATAGCTCTTTAGTGATAGTTAGTCAACACCTAATAAGGAGGATACAGTTCTTACTAAGATTTAAGTATTTTCTCCCTAAATCCCATATCCAAGATAGATATAAAAGTCTTTTTTTCCCTCGACTCTGTCTAAATTAGAATTAGCTGATCCAGGGCCTCTCTAACTTGACTCAATGAATTTGAATCAGAAAAAAAAAAAGGAATTAGAGAAGGTTACTCCAATCAGAAAGACATATTCACTTCTAGAAAAGAGGTAATTTATGTCAATCCAAGAAGTAACAATTCTCCACAGGTTGGACTAAAAAGAACACCATATCAGTGATTTAAGTCTTAATCCCCTAAACCAAGGGTTGCCTCTTTAACCTCTATAAAGGAAAATCAGCACACTTTATGTGAACCAGATGCTGTTCCTAATGTGGAGGCAGATTTTCTTATACATATCACATCAAAACAACTTAATTTTGGTATTTTATTTTGGAAATGAAACCTGTATTGTTATCAACCCAATTTGAAAAGAAAATAGTCAGTGTAGCAAAATGGAAGTCTTTAATCAGGGGAAGTGAGTTGCAGTTTAGGGTGCTACACAGCAAATGCTGGGGTTGCTGAAGAGGGGAAACTGAGAACAGGATTTACATAGGATACTAAGGCAGATGTAGCAGCCAAGATACAGGAAGAAAGGGTTAGGCAGAGGGAGTGGTCAGGCTGTAGGTGGAATAGGTTAACAGGTGGGAGAAGTCAAGTAGAGGGTTTGGCCAAATTGCAGGTTGGAGAGGTCAGTCAGAGGGAAGGGCCAAGCTGAAAGTGGGAGGGGTTAGAGGCATCTCACAGTTTCACAAGGTAATTTGTTTTGCATAACAAGTGAACAGTCCTAAGAAAAACTCTGGAGGGAAGAGTTTGGGACATTGACAAAATTGTCAGATGCTGGGGTGATAATGTTCATGGATCTAGAAATAGGGATCAGATGATTCAATCATCTGAATTTGGCACAGTCTTGCTACACTAAGAGATGAATTGAAGCATGTATAAAGGTTAAGAAATTATTGGGAAAGGTCGAAGAATATGAGAGATTCCAGGAGAGAGAAAACATTTTTAGCAGGAAGAATCAAGGAATGCTTCTAGCAAGACATAAAACCAGAAGTAGCCTTTGAAGCTTGAAGAAGACATGGATTTCAACTCTCAGATGTAGAAGAAGAATAAATCAGCCAGGAGGCAAGAGAAAGAGCAGTGGCTCTGGAATAAAGAGAAATAAGTATGAATCCTGGCCTTGCGTAATTCTGTGTGACCTTAATCAAAGATTGCCTCACCTCTCCAGGACATAGTTTATTATTTGTAAAATGAACAGACTAGTTTCTAAAATCACTTCAAGATCTAAATTCTGTATTCAAGTCTTGAGGAATATAGCAACCAGTCATGCGGGTGGGTAGGATCAAACTGGGAAATATAGAACAAAACTTGACAATGAAATTGTGGAAATTGGGCTGTGACACAATATGTAGGGGAATCAAGTAAAATAATGGGACAAAGTTTCATTGGCCACAGAGTGAAGGATTTTAGATGTCACATTTTAAAGTAGGAAGTTATATTTTTCCTTTCCTTTTTTAATGTTTTCAAATAAAAGTAATATGTATAATCTTATGTTTTAGAAAAGTAATCTTGGCAGTTTTATGAAAGGAAGACGTTGAAAAAGTTGAGGATAAACAAGATATTACCCTACTTTGAGAAAAGGAATAATAAAGATTGAAATCAGAGAGATGCAAGCAGGGTTGGAAAAGACAAAAGGTAGAATCAGCTGGATTTCTTTTCTAGTTATTTGAGAAGAAAGAAAAGCAGAGAACAATCAAAGTCAATGGAAAAAAGTTGAGTCATCAAGAAAGGAAGAAATGTAGGTGAGAACTATGTCTTTGAGTTTAAGAGAGATGAGAATATCCAAAAGTTAGAGGCAGTCAACATTTTCAAATGTTAAAGTAAGGTCAAGGAAGTTGAGAACAGAGAAAGGATCACTATATGTAGAAACAAGTTCATTGGTGACCTTCAACACAAGAGTTTCAGCAGCATATTAGGCAAGCAATCTGAATTGGGTATTGAGTGGGTATTAAAAAATGCAATAATAAATGTGTGTGTGTGTGTGTGTGTGTGTGTGTGTGTGTTACTCTTGAAATTAGGCAACAGAGAGGAAGGTGAAGAGAGAACTATAAGAAGGAAGTAATAGCATCAAAGGAAAGTTTTACCCATTTGTATACAGAGGCCAGGGGATAGTAGAGATAGGGAAATTTGCATGCATAAGGTAAAGGAAATAATCAAGAGGTCAAGATAGGGATTAGGATTAGGTTTACTTGGAAGGGTTATATTTGACAAGAAGACAGAGGATATTGATGCTCTGGGTAGTAAAGAAGTCCATTGCACTGGCCAACTGTCTCACATATTTACCTCATTTCCCTTGTACTCGAAGTTTGAGTCCGCTCTTGACAATAACAGTGTACATTTGTGAAAGAGTTTGTCTCTAGGTTTAAGTGGTAGATGTTTTAAAGATTCTATTTTTCAGTCTGCTGTCTTAGTAAATGGCTTTACTTTGAGACAACGGAATCTATAACTAATTATTAAAGGAGAACACAGGGGGAACTGGTAAAATCAATATACCACTTTAATCTCAAGGAAAAATCTGCCATTGGGAGTCCTAATCCACAAGTAAGAACACAAACTGGGGGAGTATCAGAGAGGTACACAAAGCTAAACTACTTTAAGATACATAAATATGGGTTATTATTAGGATCTTAGACTGATATTTTAAACTAAGAAGCACATGAAGATTGTAATGATGTTTCTCAATTATATGAAAAGTAAGAAAATCAATTACTTGAGTCATTAAAGCTATAAAGCACAAAGCAACAGGGAATACATTAGAATAAGAAAATGTTTGTGTTGGCACAATATTGAAACTGAGGATCTCACATTATATAACTACTCAGTTGAACTTTGTTTAAATTCATTTGGCTTCAGCTATTCATTTGGAATATCCACCTCTGAAGACATTTGGTAGCTCCACTGTGTAATCTAATGAACCACTTAATGAACTTCTAAGTATTCTAATGCTACTTCTTGTCTAGCATGTGCTGACACAAACACTTCACACTGTCTTTCCCTATGTGTTTGCTTGGGAAATACTAGAATGATCAGCAGTTTAAGGAGGGGAAGTGAATAAAGTCTATTGCAAGACTGAAAGTGTGAGAAATATCATGTCCAATATATGGAAAAAGCATTTTGGTGTAGTGAATAGAACCTTGGATTACGTTTCAGCATAACTGAGTTCCAATTTTTACCCCTGCACTTGAGTAACATTTCCTTTCTTGCCTCAGTTTTTTTATCTATAAAGTGAAAGACTTGAATTAAACTAGAAATTCTGAGGTCTATTCCAGCTTTATAATTATTTTCTTATCCAGAGCTGAAAATAAAAATAATTTGGATTGCTTTTGGATTCAATGTGGCATACAACATTCTTATTTCTAAATCTAGGAAATTAACTTGTATTTAACATCTCACAAGGGCAATCCACTAAAAAAGTAAAACTTTGTAAACTTTAAAGTGCTAAATAAATGTGAGCTATTATGTATGTATGCAGATACATATATATGTATATATAAAATAAAATAAGCATTTACTAAATTACTAAAACATGAAATAATCTATTTCATAAATTCATGTAAGCATCCTACTCTCATGTAAAAGAGCCATTGGTTACAATAATTCAAATAGAGTTCTATGTGAGTTTAAAAAATTTTAAATGAGACAATCTATTTCTCCAATCCATTTCAATTCCTGCCTCTGGTTACAAAGCCCTCTCCAGATGAGTGATTATGTGGAAATAAGAATCCTCACTAATTAGGGTGGGTGTTTGAGGAAACTATATATAGAATTTATATCTCCAAAATAAATTTATTACTTTATGCATACTACTAAGGAGGAGTGAAGATGAGAATAAGATGCTGCCTATGTTCTTCTGTGTATATAACCAGACTGGGATGATAGCTGTTTATAGCACTTTGAAAGATGACTTATGCCTGCTTCCCATTTTTGATTAGGAATAGTTTCATATCTCAGTTATGGTAGAGATATTTCCTCCTTTTAGAGGTTCCAAGATAGTTATTGGTAAAGAGTAACAAGTTATCTGTTAACTACATTTCACTGTCTATTCTTTGGGATCTCTGATGTCAATAATTAGCTGAGAGGAATGAGAATAGGGAGCTGTGATATTTCCTAGTTTACACTAGATTAAAAAGGGAGATATGATTTCAAGCACAATCATGCCATTTGGGCCTACATGATACTTATACATGATGTTATAACTGGGAAAACAGGGATAGAACACAGTTAATTTCACTGATGAACAAAAACAAAGCAAGAAGTAACTAAAACTACATAGTCAGCAAACTAATGTGGATGTGAATCTTCCTAAGGAGTTCTGTTTTTGAATTGCCCTGCCTATAGCAAGAGCGAGACCTTGGGTTATTTTCTCTGAATGAGAATTATGTCTTTTAGAAGTTCCTATGACTTTTTTTTCCTTTGGGAATCTAAAAAGAAATATTAACTCGGGTCCTTTATGGAGGAGAAAAGCCTCAATTATTAATATGAATATGTATAAATGTGTAGCATCTCTATATTCTTTATCAGATTAACACTTTCCCTTTAAAGTTTGTTGCTGAGTAAAGTATTTTTTTTGCTCAGTTCAAAAAATAACAGATTTTTCTGAGTGATTGAGATTCTTCTAAAGATTGAGTCTAACTTAGTTGTTGTTGCTAAGTTTTCAATATAACAAGTTATATTAAATCCCAGAAATATGGATACCATAACAGTTGTATAAGTTTGGTAGAATGTTAGTTTATCTGATTGTAAACAGAAGATGATGATGTGATTAATAATTATAAGGTCAGATCACATTAATCACAGGGATACCTCAGAATCTTCACCCAAAAAGATCAGATGCAAAGGCAGAGATAAAAGGACAGATTTCAGAATTGTGATTAGCTATTTTGAAGCTAGAAATGACAAGTACTACAATTTCTGTTGACAAGTATGTCCATCTGAGCACAGGAATAAACAAATTAGAAGCAGAATAAGAGAAATCAATTAATGGATCAGTTAGTTTGGTTTAAATTCCATATCTAGTGAAATGTTAATCATAAACATGGATTTACTCGGCTTAACATTGGAAGCATCTATTCAACACAGAAGTTTTATTCATCAGGACTTTTTATGGGTAGAGGACAGCAAAGTTTATAGAGAGTTTATACCGAGTTGTGGGTTACCCTAAGTAGCTTGCTTTTTCACTCATGTGAAAGTTTTCTTCAGAAGTTTTTGGGTGTGCTAACTCTCACAGAAATGGAAATGCATAACAGGCATGCATAAATTAGATTAATGTGTGGATTGGGGTGTCTTTAGTATTCTTGTATTGTTTTGAGATGTGTGTGTGTGTATATATATCTTTATATATAAATAAATGCTTTTTCTCATTGTTATTGTCACTAACTCATTTGGTAAATGGAACTACCTCAATGGGATATTAAAAAAAAAAAAAAAACTACTTAGCGAGTAGGGGTAGTGTATTTCACCACAGCAGTGTTTATCTCTACCATTCTGAGAGATTAAGTGTAATGACATGTAGTAGTACTTCTCGAAGAATCTAGGCATTCTGGTACAAGATCAAGTTAGAGGAAGGGAATAAATCCAGAGAGTGGATAAGTATTCATATGCCCAAATGATAGGTATGAGTCATTGTAACATAGGTGACAACTTCATGCTGTCATCATACAAGAAATGTCAATATTCACCAGAAGAAAGACACTTTGAATTACCAAATTTTACAAAGTAAATATATTCTTATTCATCTTATAGCAAAGTTTTCAAGAACTACATACCAATCTTTTTCCCCCCCTTAGGATAGTATTTATAAAAGAATAAGTCAGTTTTATATTTATATAATATATAAGATCAGTATTTAGTGATATTCTCAAAAAAAAAATCCTTAGGAAGGAAAAGGAGAGGGGCACTTGTTCAATCAAGTATTTACTTTCTACTCTCACCTACTTCCTACTAAGCTATCACTTTTGATGTAAAAGAACATTATGCTGAAATTGAAATGGACAGGGCAGATGAGGGAAAGTGCTGAGATCTCCAGGGCTGATTAATAATCCTTAACCTTCTCCACAAAGCAGCTGGAGTGATACCCTTTCCAAAGCTTTTCATTTCAATATTTGCAAATCTAGTTGTCACCACCTGCCTAGGGATAGATAATTCCTGAGATTGTCTCTGAGAAAGATATTTCTTGTTAAACTAATATTCAGTTCCAACAATGAAAACTCAAAAGTTATTAAACAGTTACAAGTCTATTAATGAAGACCAAAATTTAGACAAGAAAAATACTGGAGGGGAAAAAAAGAAAAAAGAAAAGAAATCCTGGAAATTAAATAGACAACAGTAGAAACTTTTTATAGTATTTTGATCTAGATAGGATGTTAAAGGTCATCTGATCTAGTATATCTGGCCCTTTATAGGGAAAGCTGAAGTTTATACATACTCAATAATAAAAACTTCTTTCTCCATATTCCACTAACTCTTAAAAACCCTAGGGTTTCTATAACTAATTAAAACAGAATAGTGAGTTTTTTTCCTAGTGTGTTTCTATGTTTCATATATATTTAATATTTTTATGTTTTTTGCTTATCTCTGTGGTATTTTCTAAAATATTTACCAACTTCTCTTCATAATTAAGTAGAAAATTAAATTTAAAAATTGCATAGGAGATTTAGTCCTTTTTTTTCTATATACATAAAAGGTAACTGGTTTTTTATATCCTTTTGTTTTTGTTTATTCTATTTCTGAGGAGACCAGGAACATGAAATTAGCTTTTGGTCTCTTGTGAAATATGAGTTGTTCACACTTCTGTAATTTATAAAGGACATTCCTCTCAACATATGTGTGAAATAGATGCTACAAATCCCCTTGTTACAAATAAAAATTAATTAATATTCATAGGGATGACTTGTCTGACATGATTTAGATTAAACCTCCTATTCATCCTCTTTCTAGTTGCTGAACTATTATGCTGCCTTTAATCCTTTATATATAACATTTATATAGCATTTGCTATGTGCCAGGCACTGTGGTAAAGCTTTAAAAATTATTATATCATTTGACCCTCACAACTCCCAAAGTATGCCATATTATCCCCACTTTACAGTTGAGTAAACTAAATCAAACTCAGTGTTAGTAACTTGCCTAGGATCACACAGCAAATAAAAATATATTGATGCTAAATTTGAACTTGTCTTCTTGATTCCAGACCCAGTGTTTTATTAACTGTACCACCTAGCTGCCTGTTAATGATTGCTGAGAAAATGAGACGATGTGAATTTATTCAAGTCAATGAGGATTTATTAAGCACAGGATCTGTCCTGTGCCAAGAAGTTGGGACATCAAGAAAGTCAAAAATAGTCTTTGTCCTCTAGAAATTCAGTCTAATGGGAGAAGTATTATGCAAATAGCTATGTACAAACAAAATATGTGTAGAATCAATTAGAGATAAGCTGACATTAACTATCCTCTTTGGATTTCATCATCATCATCATCATTCCAGGTATTTTCTAAGATCACTTTTACCCTTATATATTTATGTACTACTTTACTGTACTGTTTATTTTGTATCTTTACTGGTCATTCCTTTCCTAGTATCTTAATTTTGCAATTCTCTGCACTTTTTTTTTTTTCTGAGACAATTGGGTTTGTGTCTTGCCCAGGGTAACACAGATAGGAAATGTTAAGTGTCTGAGATCACATTTGAACTCAGATCCTCCTGACTTCAGGGGTGGTGCTCTATCCACTGCACCACC
>JAJPUD010022493.1:0-21334 GCA_023553655.1 Myrmecobius fasciatus | reverse complement strand
GTATTGGAATTAATTGTTCTTTGAATGTTTGGTAGAATTCACATGTAAATCCATCTGGCCCTGGAGATTTTTTCTTAGGGAGTTGGTTAATAGCTTGTTCTATTTCTTTTTCTGATGTGGGGCTATTTAAATAATTTATATCCTCTTCTGTTAACCTGGGCAATCTATATTTTTGTAGATATTCCTCCATTTCATTTAAATTATCAAACTTACTGGCATAAAGTTGGGCAAAGTAACTCCTAATTATTGCTCTAATTTCCTCTTCATTGGAGGAAAGTTCTCCCTTATCATTCTTGAGACTAACAATTTGATTTTCCTCTTTCCTTTTTCTTATCAAATTAACTAAAGGCTTATCTATTTTGTTAGTTTTTTCATAGAACCAACTCTTAGTTTTATTTATTAACTCAATAGTTTTCTTATTTTCAATTTTATTAATTTCTCCTTTTACTTTTAGAATTTCCAATTTGGTATTTAATTGAGGGTTTTTAATTTGTTCTTTTTCTAGTTTTTTTTAATAATAAGCCCAATTCGTTGATCTTTTCTTTCTCTATTTTATGCAAGTAAGCATCTAGAGATATAAAGTTGCCCCTTATAACCGCTTTAGCCGTATCCCACAAATTTTGGTATGTTGTCTCCTTATTTTCATTCTCCTGGATGAAATTATTGATTGTGTCTATGATTTGCTCTTTCACCCATTCATTCTTCAAGATTAGATTATTTAATTTCCAATTAACTTTTGGTTTATTTTCTCCTGGCCTTATATTGCATGTGATTTTTATTGCATCATGATCTTAAAAGGATGCATTTACTATTTCTGCCTTTCTGCATCTGATTTTGAGGTTTTTATGCCCTAACACATGGTCAATTTTTATATAGGTTCCATGGACTGCTGAGAAAAAAGTAAACTCCCTACTGTCTCCATTCAACTTTCTCCATAGATCTATCATACCTAACCTTTCTAACAATTGGTTTATCTCCCTAGTTTCTTTCTTGTTTATTTTGTGGTTTGATTTATCTAATTCTGAGAGAGCAAGGTTGAGATCCCCCATTAGTATCGTTTGGCTGTCTATTTCTTCTTGCATCTCTCTTAATTTCTCCCCTAGGAATTTGTGTGCTATTGCACTTGGTGCATATATACTTAGTATAGATATTGCTACATTATCTATGGTACCCTTTAATAAAATATAGTTTCCTTCCTTATCTCTTTTGATTAGATCTATCTTGGCTTTTACTTGATCTGAGATAAGGATTGCTACCCCTGCTTTTTTTTGTTTACCTGAAGCATAATATTTTCTGCTCCAGCCGTTTACCTTCATCCTATATGTGTCACTATGTTTTAGATGTGTTTCTTGTAGACAACATATTGTGGGATTCTGGTTTTTAATCAAGTCTGATATCAGCTTCTGCTTTATGGGAGAGTTCATCCCATTCACATTCACAGTTAGAATAACTAATTCTTTATTTCCTGCCATCTTATTTACCCACGTTATGTTTTCCCCTTTCCTTTCCCCTTTCTCCCTTCCCCCCTCCTCAGTACTTTGCTTTTGATGACCCCCTCCCCCAAACAATACTCCACCTTTTAGATCCCCTCCCCCCTGTTTTTACTCCTTTCCCCTGATTCTTCTATTTTCCCTTCTATTAGTTTGTCCCTTACTTTTCCTCCTTTCCCTCCCACTTCCCTCTAGCAACAGACAAGTTTGTATGTGAAATCAAATGTCTGATATACACTATTAGAGCCCAACCTGATGAGAGTAAGATTTACACAATGCTCATCTCCCTCCCCTCTTTCTCTCAATTATATTAGGTTTTCTTTGCTTCTTCAAGTGATTTTACCTTGTTTTTATCTCCTTTTATTTTTTTAGATCCTATTTTACCACTTTTCCCCCTCTTTTCCCCAGTATGACAACCTTTTCCCCTCTAGTTCTATTTTTCATATTATCAAAGTAAAATAAAATTATACACCCATTCTTTAAGGATACCCCTAGTAGAGATATAGATCTCAAGAGTTCTTTCCTTTTTACCTTTTTATGCTTCTCTAGAGTTCTGTGTTTGGAGGTCAAATTTTTTGTTCAGATCTGGTCTTTTCATTAGAAATAGGTGAAATTCTCCTGTATCATTAAATGACCATCTTCTTCCCTGGAAGAGGATGCTCATTCTAGCTGGATAGCTTATTCTTGGCTGTAATCCAAGTTCTTTTGCCTTTCAGAATATCTGATTCCAGGCCCTTCTATCCTTCAATATGGAAGCTGACAGATCCTGTGTAATTCTAATGACAGTTCCTCGGTATTTGAACTGTTTTTTTCTAGCAGCTTGTAATATCTTTTCCTTGGTGCCATAGTCCTAAAATTTGTCCACGATATTCCTTGGGGTTTTAATTTTGGGGTCTCTTTCAGGAGGTGATCGATGGATTCTTTCAATACCAACTTTGCCTTCTGATTCTAAAACATCAGGGCAATGCTCTTTCATGATTTCTTGGAAGATAGCATCAAGGTTCTTTTTTTCATCGTGATTTTCAGGGAGTCCAATAATTCTTAGATTGTCTCTCCTGGATCTGTTTTCCAAGTCACTTGTTTTTCCTGGGAGATATTTCATATTTTCTTCTATTTTTTCATTTTTTGTTTTCGTTTGACTGATTCTTGAAGTCTTATTGAGTCATTCATTTCAATTTGTTCAATTTTAATTTTTAAGGTATTATTTCCTTCAGTTATCTTTTTTAGGTCCTTTTGTAACTGGCCAATTGAATTTCTTGGTTCATTGCATTCTTTTTCCATTTTGCCAATTTTATTTTTCAGTGAATTTTTGTCTTTTTCCAATTCACTGATTTTATTTTTCAGTGAATTTTTATCTTTTTCCAATTCGCTATTTTTATTTTCTAGTGAGTTGGAGATTTTTTCCAATTCACCAATTTTGTTTTGCAGTGAATTGTTGTCTTTTACCAATTCACTATTTTTATTTTCCAGTGAGTTGGTGACTTTTTCCCATTCACCAGACTTATTTTCCAGTTTTTCACATCTCTGTTGCAGGGCGATGTTTCCTTCTTGCACTGCTCTCAGTTTATTTCCCCAATCTTCTTCTAGCTCTCTTTTGAGATTCTTTATGCAATCTTCCAGGTAAGCCTTCTGAAAGGGAGACCAGCTTAAGTCCACCTTTGTGGCTTTATCTGGGATTGTTTTCAGAATCTCAGGATCTGGGGACTGCTCTAGTTTCTCTCTGTAAAAGCTGTCTTTGGTGATAGCTCTCTTCTTCTTGCTCATTATGCTTAGCTGAGGTATCAGTTAACAGCAGGGAATTCTGCAGCCCCAGCAGCAGCAGCGGCAGCAGTGGCAGCAGCAGCAGGCGAGATTTCAATTTTCCCTGGGGCAGTTTGCAGAGTTGACTTCCGGTCTGGGGCTGATCTGTCTAGATCCGCACTAGGACCACACTTTCAGCTGCTCTCAATCCACCCTTTATCAAAGGTAGACCTGCCAAAGCACCTGCCCGCAAGCAGAGCAAAGTGGCCCAAGGGTCTCCCAGGGACTTCCTGGCAGCCTAAAATCTTCTGGTCTGTCCCAGCCCCGGACTTGCACCCCGGCTGCGCCCTGGCGTCTGAGCGCTGGGAGCTGCTCGATCCCCTGCCCATCTAAAACTGACCTCAGAAGTTCTTTCAAAGTAGATATTTGATAGAAGTGCGTTGTAGTCCAAGTGTTTGGTGAAGCCCTCACTCCAGAACCAGTTCAGAGGCTCAGTTTGTCTGTGTCTGAGGGAAGGTCTCAAGAGCTTACAGAGAATGCTGTCTGCAGTTCGCCATCTTGGCTCCGCCTCCCGCATGTGTTGATTTATATTCAATCTCCATAGTGTTTTTTTTGGATGCAGATGGCATTTTCTCTCCAAAGTTTATTGGGATGGCTTGCTAAATCACTAAGAAAAACCAAGTTTTCTTAGTTGATTATCACACATTCTTGCTGTTATTTATTTATTTTTGGTTTTGGGTTTTTTTTTTGCTGAGGCAATTGGAGTTAATCAACTTGCCCAGGATTACACAGTTAGGACGTGCTAAGTGTCTGAGGCCACATTTGAACTCAGATCCTCCTGAACTTCAGGGCTGGTGCTCTATCCATTGTGCTGACTAGATGCCCCCCCCCCAGTTGCTGTTATTTTCTATAAGTATTCTTATTCTACTTCTTTTGCTTAGCATCAATTAGTGTAAATCTTTCCAGGCCTTTCTAAAATCAACCTCTTGATGATTTTTTAATAAAACAATAGCATTCCATTATCTTCATATACCACAACTTACTCAGCCTTTCATTAATTGATGGACATCTATATATTTTCCAATTGTTTTTTTACATGTGGGTCTTTTTCTCTCCTTGATGATTTCCCTGGAGCACAGACCCAGTAGTGACACTGCTGTGTCAAAGGGTATGCACAGTTTAATAGCCCTTTGGGCATAGTTCCAGATTGCTCTCCAAAATGTTTGGATCATTTCACAACTCTATCAACAATGCAATCTTTTCCTGTCATAGCCAATCTGAGAGGTGTGAGGTGGTATCTCAGAGTTGTTTTGAATTACATGTCTCTAATCAATAGTGATTTAGAGCATTTTTCCTATATAGTCATATATGGTTTTAATTTTGTCATCTGAAAATTGTTCATATCCTTTAATCATTTATCAATTAGGGAATGACTTGTATTCTTATATATTTGACAGAGATTTTTTTTTTATAAATTTTAGAAATGAAACTTTAATCGGAAACATTATTTGTAAAGATTTTCCCCAGCCTTTTACTTCCCTTTTAGTCTTTTGTCTGTTAGTTTTGTTTGTGCAAAAGCTTTTTTCAATTTAATGTGATCATAGTTGTCCATTTTGCCTTTCATAATATTCTCTAATTCTTCTTTGGTTATAAATTCCTTCCTTCTCCAAAGATCTTATAGACAAATTATCTCTTCCTCTCCTAATTTTTTATGGTATCTTTATTTATGCCCAAATCATGTACCCATTTTGAATTTATTTTTAGTATGAGATGTAGGATGTAGGTCTATGCTGAGTTTCTGACATTATTTTCCAGTTTTTCCAGTAATTTTTGTCAAAAAGTAAGTTCTAATTCCAAAAGCTAGAGTTTGGGGGTTTAAAATACTAGATTACTATCAGTCTTGGTTATTGTGTCATATGCATCTTATTTATTCCACTGACTGTATTTCTTAGCTAGTACAAAATGGATTTGATGACTGCTGCTTTATAATATAATTTTAGATAAGGTACCATCCATTGCTTTGTTTCCCTTAATTCCCTTGATGTTCTCAATCTTTTTCTTACAGATGAATTTTATTACTTTTCTAGTTCTATAAAAAATTTTTTGGCAGTTTGGTATGGCATTGTAAAAGAAGAGCAATTTAGGCAGAATTTTCATTTTTTATTATATTAGTTCACCCTACCAATGGACAATTGATTTTCCAATTGTTTAGATCTGACTTTATTTGTGTAAAAAGTGTTTTGTAATTGTGTTCATACAGTTCTTGGGTTTGTCTTGGAAGGCAACCCCAAATATTTTATTTTGTCAACAGTTATTTTAAGTGGAAATTCTCTTTCTATCTCTTGCTGATGGACTATCAGGAATAGATACAGAAATACTACTGATTTGTGTGGGTTTATTTTATTTCCTGCAACTTTGCTAAAGTTGTGAATTGTTTCCAGTAAATTTTTGGATGATTTTCTAAGATTTTCTAAGTATATCATCATACCATCTGCAAAGAGTGATAATTTTATTTCCTCATTTCCAAGTCTAATTCTTTTGAATTTCTTTTCTTATCGCTAAAACCAACATTTTTTTATTATTATTAAAAGATTTTTTTTAAACCTTTTTATTTGCAAAACATATGTATGGATAATTCTTCAACATTGACCCTTACAAAGCTTTCTGTTACAAATTTTTCCCTCCTAGTCTCCATCCCTCCCCTAGATGGCAGGAAATCCACTACATGTTAAATATGTTAAAATACTTGACAAATTGAATATATGTATTCATATTTCCACACTTATCATTGTTGTTCAAGAAAAATCATATCTACAAGAAAAAAAATCAGAGAAAGGAAACACAATCCAAGCAAACATCAATAGAAAGCAAGAAAGTGTGATGTTGTGGTCCACATTTCATATCCCTCTCTCTGGGTGTATATGGCTTTCTTCACTTAAATTGGAACTGGTTTGAACATTTCGTTGTTGAAGAGAACCATGTCCATCAGAATTGATAATCATAGAGTCTTGTTGTTGCCGTGTATATTGATCTCCTTGTTCTGCTGATTTCACTCAGCATCAGTTTATGCAAGTCTCTGCAGCCCTCTCTGAAATCATCCTGCTGGTTGTTTCTCACAGAACAATAATATTCTGTAACATTCATATACCATAATTTGTTCAGCTATTCTCGAATTGATGGGCATCCATTCAGTTTCCAGTTTCTTGCCACTACAAAAAGGGCTGCCACAAACATTCTTGCACATGTGAGGCCCTTTCTTTCCTTTAAGATCTCTTTGGGATATAAGCCCAATAGAAACACTGATGGGTCAAAGGGTATGCACAGTTTGATAACTTTTTGAGCATAGTTCCAAACTGCTCTCTAGATGTGTTCACAGTTCCACCAACAATGTATCAGTGTCCCAGTTTTCCCACATTAAAACCGACATTTATACTACAATGTTGAATAATAGTGCTGATAAGAGGCATCCTTGTTTTACTCCTGTTTTTATTGGGAATTCATCTTGGGCTTGTTATTGATATGGTTTATTATGACAATAGTTTTCCTTATTTTGAACTAGCCTTTATTAGTGGTATAAATCCCACTTGGTCCTAGTGTATTAACCTACAGATAAGTTACAGTAGTCTCTTTGCTAATATTTTATTTAATTTTTTTTTGCATTATTAGGAAGATTGGTCTTTATTTTTCTTTCTCTGCTTTGGCTCTTCTTAGTTTAGGTATTATTACCATATTTGCATTATAGAAAGAATTTCGCAGTATTCCTTTTTTAACAATTTTTCCAAATAATTTACATAGTATTGGAATATATTGTACTTCAAATGTTTGGTAGAATTCATATGTGAATTCATCTGACCATGAAGATTTTTTCTTATACAGTTCATTAATGGGCTTGTTAAATTTCTTTTTCTAAAATGGCACTATTTAAGTAACTTATTTCCTCCTCTGTTAATCTGGGCAATTTATATTTTTTGTAAATATTCATCCATTTCTGTTAGATTTTGGCACACAATTGGCAAAATAGCTCCTAATTATTGCTTTCATTTCTTTGTCATTGGTGGTAAGTTCAACCTTTTCATTTTTGGTGATTTTTTTTTTCATTTTTCTAATCAAATTAGCAAAGATTTATATTTTTGATTGTTTTTTCATAAAAACAATTTTAGTTTTATTTCTTAGATCAATAGTTCTCTTATTTTCATTTTATTAATCTTATTTGAATTTCAGAATTTTTAATTAGGTATTTAATTGGGTGATTTTAATTAGTTCTTTTTCTAGCTTTTTTACTTGCATGACAATTCATTGATCTCCTCTCTCTCTATTTTATTCATGTAGCTATTTAGAGATTTAAAATTTCCCCAAACAACTATTTTAGCTGCATCTCATAAGTTTTGGTATGTTGTCTCATTATTGTCATTTATGGATTGTTTCTATGATTTGTTGTTTGAATAACTCATTCTTTTAGAATTTGCAATTGATTTTTAGTCTATTTTTCCATGCCTCTTTTTTTAAAATATAATTTTTATTGTATTGTGGTCTGAAAAGGAAGAATTTACTATTTCTGCCTTTCTGCATTTGATTGTGGGGTTTTTATGGTCTAATACATGGTCATTTTTTTGTGTAGGTACCATGGACTGCTGAGAAAAAAAGAAGATATATTCTTTTCTGTCCCTATTCAATTTTCTCCAGAGGTCTATCATATCTTGCTTTTCTAGAATTCTATTAACCTCTCCAGTTTCTTTCTTGTTTATTTTGTGGTTAGATTTGTCTGATTCTAAGAGGGGAAGTTTGATGTCCCCTAATATCATCTTGCTATCTATTTTTTTATATAACAGGTTTAAAATTTTCTATAGAAACTTGGCTGTTCTACTACTTGGTGCATATACATTTAATATCTTTACTACATCATTGTTTATGGTACCCTTTATCAAGATGTAATTACCTTCATTATTTTTTTCAATAAGATCTATTTTTCCTTTTCCTTTTTCTGAGATCAGAATTGCTACCTGTTTTTTTTTTAAGTTCAGCTGAAGCATAATAAATTCTCTTTCAGCCTTTTACCTTCACTCTGTATTTGTCTCTCTCATTCAAATATTTCTTCTAAAGAATATATTGTAGAATTTTGCTTTTTAATCCACTCTTTTTTTTTTTTTTTTGGAGAGAGAGATTTCATCCCATTTACTTTCAGAGCTAGGGTTACCAGCTCTGTATTTTCCTTCATCCTATTTTCTCCACTGTGTTTGTTCTCTCTTTTGAACCTATCCTTAGTAGCAATTTTTACTGATTCCACTCACTATCTTCTCTCCTATCACTCCTTCTCCATTCTCTTAGTAGGATATTTTTTAACCCACTTCACCTACTACTTTATTTTCTATTACCTCTTTTTCCCCTTCTCTTACCATTTTCCTTAGTGTTTCTGGCTTTTTTTTTCTATATTGCTCCTCCCTTTTCTTTTCCTCTTTCTCCTCCTACTTTTTATAGGGTTAGATAAATTTCTATACCTAACTGAATGAATAAGTTATTCCCTCTTAGAGACAAAAATGATGAGATCAAGTTTTAGACAATGCTCTTCCCCTCCCTTCCCTCATTGTAATAGACTTTTTGTGCTTCTTCCTTTGAATTAATTATCCCATTATACCTTCCCTTTCCTCTTTTTTTCTAGTTCAGACCTTTTGCATTCCTTACTGTCTTTTTCTTTGATATCTTCACATCAGAATGTATTTACAATCACTCGCTCAGTCCATGAGATGATCACCTCTGTCCACCCCAGTGACAGAAACGGCTCTCAAGAGTTACAGGTATTATTTTTCCATTGAGGGATGAAAACATTTTAACCTTTAAATTATATATATATTTCACCTGTTTTTCTTTCTGTGGTTCTCTTCAGTGCTATGTTTAAAGATTAAATTTTTGTTCAGTTCTGTTTTTTTTTCTAGAAATGAGTAAAAGTCTCTTACTTTATTGAATCTCCATAGCCTTCCCTGAAAGATGAGGCTGAGTCGTGCTAGGAAGTTAATTCTTAACCTTAGTTCCTTTGCCTTTCAGAATATGGTATTCTGGGCCCTCTGATACTTTATTGCAGAAGCTGCCAGAACCTGGGTAATCTTGACTGTTGCACCTTGATATTAGAATTGTTTTTGTCTGATTACTTGCAGTATTTTCCCCTTGAGATTGTAGTTTTGGGGTTTTACAATAATGTTCCTTAAGGTTATCCTTGTGGAATCTCTTTCCACAAGTAATTGATGGAATTGATGGAATCTTTCAATGAGAATTTCCACCTCTGTTTTTTTAATATTGGGGCAGTTTTCTAAAATTATCTCTTGGAGAATAACCAGACTTTTTTTTTTTTGGTCATGGCCTTCAGATAGGTCAATAATTTTTAAATTGTCTGTTATGGATCTGTTTTCCAGTTTGGCAATTTTTCCAGTGAGGTATTTGACATTTTCTTCAATTTTTTTTGTCTTTTTAATTTGACTGATTCTTGCTATCACACAGACTCATTAGCTTCCATTTGCCCTGTTAGGGTTTTTATGTGTGATTTTCTTCAGTTAGCATTTATATCTCTTTTTCCATTTGATTTAATTCTATTGTTTAAGGAGTTGTTTTCTTTAGACAATATTTTTTTTTCTTTTCCAAGCATTTGGCTCTGTCATGCATGCCTCTCATTTCCTTTCTCATGTTTTCTTCTACCTCTTATTTGTTCTTTAAAGTTTTTTTTTTTAATAAGTAATTCCAAGAAGCCTCTTTAGTTTTAAGACCAATTCATATCACTCTTTGAGATTTCCTCTGTGGATATTTTTTCCTTCTCTGAGTTTGTGTTTTGGTCTTCCCTGTTACCATAGTAGCTTTCTTTGGTCAAAGTTCTTTTCTGTTTCTTGCTCATTTTCTTTCCTTTTCTTTAGGTATTTTTCTTCTTTTTTTAATTTTATGGTTAAGCTCTGCTCCTGAGAAAATGGGGCACTGTCTCAAGCTTCCTGTGCAGCTCTGAGCCTTGGAATTGAGCACAGGGGTCCCTTATTTTTGTAAGGGGTGGCTTTGCCTTCTCTGTTCAGCAAACAATCTGGTTTCCTAGAGTTTGCATTTTGAGCAGGCATTGGAAGCTTTCCCACCCCATTTGCTCCTTTAATGAGCCAATACTGAGGGTCTTAGTTTCTGATTTGTTGTGATTAAGACACTTTTACTGGCTTTCCCACAATCTATCTGGCCTGGGCTGAACACGCTTTTCACTCCAATGAGACTCACTTTTCTTGAAGTTTTTTCAGTCTATCCTGACCTGGAGAGTGGCGTCATTCCATAAGACTTTGTTCAGTAACTTGGTTTCATGTGGTTTTCTAGTGAAACTGCTCATGTGCTTTTCAAAGGAAACTGCTATTCTTCATTATCATAAGAAATAATTATTTAAAACCAAGAGTTACCATTATCTATAATGAGTATAAAATAAAAACATGAAGATCAGAAGTATTTTTTTTAAAAGATGGAAATCATCATTATCATTATTATATGCCAGAAAATCTATTTCAAAATAAAAAAAAAGATGAGAGAATAAATATATGTTAAAAAGAAATAAAATAATCCCTTTTGCAGATAATATTATGGTTTCTAATTACTAAACTCTAAAGTCAAACAAAAAATTTTTTTGGATAAATTTACCAACATTAGCAGAGGTGTAGTAGAGAAAATAATTCCCTATTAATCCCTAGCATTTCTGTATCTTACCAATAAAATACAGCAAGAAAAAATAGAGAAATTTCACTTAAAATTATTACAAAAACTATGAAATAGTTGACAGTTTTGCTGCCAAGGAAGCTTGGGAAGTATATGATCACAATTGCAAAACACTTTTTATACAAATAGAGATTTAAATAATTAGAGAGATATTAACTGTTTACAGATATGCTGAACCAATATATTAAAAATTAAAATACTAGATTATTTTTTTATTCATTGCCATACCAATCAAACTTCTAAAGGATTGATTTATAAACCTTGAAAAACTAATACTAAAATTCATTTGGAGCAACAAAAAGTTATAACTATTAAAAGAATATTAATGAGGGGGTAAGAAGTAGCATGATCATCAATCCAATTTGGTACTAGTTAATTGATTGACCAATGAAACAAATTAAGTACAAAATATACAGAAAGAAAAATAGCCTTATGATCAATAAACCTCTCTAATCCCAGTTATTAAAGCAAGAACTCATGAATGTCTGGAAACCACTGGGAATACTGAACAGAATTATGAGAGAAACTATGAAAGAAACAATTTACACAATATATTGATACCCACTCCAATTGAGTACATGACAAATATAAAGGTTGTCTCCAAAACAAAATTAGAGGATAAAAGAAGAAATTTCTTCTTTGATCAATAGACAAGTAAGAATCCATGGCAAAAGATAGAAAGAATTACAGGAAGTAAAATGGACAACGAAAATTTAAAAGCTTTTGCCTAAACAAAATCAATAAAACTAAATTAAAAGTCAACAAATTGGGGAGAGAGGGAATGTTTACAATAAACTTTTGAAGTTCTCATTTGTAAGACATATAGAGAACTGATTCAGATTAATAAGAAAAATAACCATTCTTGTATTGTTAAATGATCAATAGATATGAATACAAAACTTAAAGAACAAAGTTAAGCTCTCAGTAGTCATATTAGAAATTTCTCTGAATTATTAACAATTGGAGAAATGATGATTAAAATAATCCTGAGGTTATACACCTCTCAGGTCAGAAAAGCTGACAAAAAATAAATTAACAAATGCCAGAGGTGTTATATAGGGACATATATAAGGACATTCAAGAATAGTCGATAAAGTTGTAGACTTCTATTACAGAAAACAATTTAATACATTCTCCAAAATTATTTATGACCGTTCTTTTTGTGGTGGCAAAAAACTGGAAACTAATGGGGTGACAATTAGCTTTAAAACAGTTGGACAAGTTGAGCTTAAGAACTGAAAGGGAAGTTGTTTGGAGAAATTTCGAAGATCTTGTACAAACTGATGCAAAGTGAAGTAAGCAAAACCAATATAATAATTAATAGAGTAAGAAACAGTATTGTACTGAGAAAAAACTTTGAAAGAATTGGGCACTCTGATTAAAAAAAAATGACTATGACTGAAGAGAATTCATGCTACTGGAGAGAAAATAAAGAATTTAAATTGCGTGCACACGCGTGCGTGTGTGGGTGTGTTCTACACTCTCCTAAATGGTTGGTATTGCAATCAGTACTGCTGGTATTGACCTCTGCTTCCTTTTTGCTGAATATGCTCTTCTCTGTCTTTGAACTCTGGCCTAGAAATAGCTTTAGAGAGGGGAGTTGCTAAGCAGCATCCAATTCTGTATCAAGTGCTAGCACAGGGATCCTCTATAATCTATTTCTGACCTGATTTCTTCATCTTCTCTGGCTTGTGAGCCCTTCAGATTGCTGCTCTCTCTGTTACTAGGTCTGAGGCTAGTATTGTATCCATGATCACTCTTGTCCAGCCTCTCCTTCCATCTCCTAAATTGACTTGTGCTGGAGGAATATTTCACCTTGACTTTTGTGTTGGCTCTATTGCTCCAGAATTCAATCTGAGGCATTATTTTTAAATTATTGGGCTTCTTAAACTTTTCACACTCACAACCACTTTTTGCTCGAGAATTTATACATTACCCAGATATATAGGTATATAAATTAGATATACACATCGAACATTTACTGATAAGTCATAATTTCACAATCCCCACATTCAGTTATGAAATCGCATATGGGGATCCCGACTCAAAATTTAAGAATCAAGGTTTAGAGGGCAATGATAGGAGAGCTTGGCTGACAGCTTCCTCTATTCCACCATCTTGTCTCTGCCTCCAGAATTCTATTTACAATATTTTAAAAAATAGTGAAGTCCATCACTCTCCCCACCCCAATCACTTAGTCTCCTTATTTCAAGTGTCTTGAGAACTGGTCCTTCAGTTGCCTTAAAGCTATACTATCTCTAAGACAGTTTTCCTCCATGTGCTGTTGGAATGATTAAATTATTCTTCCCATCTTAATTTACAAATACTATTTTTTCATACTGAGGAATGAAGAAGCCTTCTTTAAGTTCCTTTGGCTTGTAACGTCTAGTAAAGATATCAGCCCATACTTGAACATAAGCAACAAATGCTTCTCTAATTATGGAAGAACAAAAATCACACAATATAGTTCATTACAAAATTAATCCTGTCTTCTAAACTCTCTATTTATTATAAAAATAAACTTTTATTTTATTTAACTTTTCTAGCTCAAAGCATTTGTGAATAATATTTAATGTTAGTGTTTTTCTTCCTTGTGAACTCCTCTTAATTTTTTTTTATTATATATATTGAACTTCCATAGTAATATTCTGGCACAACTATGGGGTGCAATAAATAGATAACCAGATTTGCAGAGGAACATGTGAGTCCAAATGTAGCCTTAGCTATACTACTAGCAGTATAACCCTAGAAAAATCACATAGGGGCAGCTAGGTGGCGCAGTGGTTAGAGCACCAGCCTTGGCGTCAGGAAGACCTGAGTTCAAATCTGGTCTCAGACACTTAACACTTCCTAGCTGTATGACCCTAGGCAAGTCACTTAACCCCAACTGCCTCAGCAAAAAAAAAAAAAAAAAGAAAGAAAAATTACATAACCTTGTTTGCCTCAGTTTCCTCAAGTGTAAAATGAGCTGAGAAAGAAATGACAAACCAGTTCAGTATCCTTGCCAAGAAAACCTCAAATGGAGTCGTAAAGAGTCATACATGTCTGAAAAACAAAAAGTTATGTGAGCTGCACTCCTTTACATGTTAAAAATTTTTCTAAGGACAATGATAACTTCTTTTGTAGTCATGAAATAATTCCCTTTTATCACTTGGCTTTTTTTTAGAACTGATAAAAACAAAAATAAACCAACCAATGAAATTACAATCCTAAAATCCAGTTGTTGCTCTTCTTTTTCTTTCTTTTTTTTCTATTTTAAATCTAGAAGGTGTAGGCCAGTTCTGGATCTCTGCAAGCCAGAAACAGAGTTTGCTGGTCATCCTAAAGCAATATTCAGTAAGGGCTGATTGTTTGGCAATCGCTTAAGACTGATTGGCACAGTAGCTCAGTTTCTCTTCTACTTCATGTCTTTCTTTCTGATTATATTAATGCCAAAATAAATTGCTTAGAAGCAAATGAGACAAACTTTTATTTAGTGGTTCCTTTCATCTTCCTCCATTCTCATTAGCTTCTTGGAAAGAGAGAAGAGAATTTGTGATAACATCACTCTAACTTTCCTGGTCAATGAAAATAGAGTTCTCTGGAGGCTTAGGCTTTCACTGTCACATTTCTTAGAATCTACCTAGAGATATTATTTTAATTGTTTTTAAATAGATAAACTTTTAAAAGTTGCATAGAGATTGCTGGGAGGGAAGGAGAAAGGAAGGGAGGGAGAAAGAAAGGAAGGGAGGGAGAAAGGAAGGAAAGAATCTTCTTATTATACTATTGTTAATTTCACTTTATACGTTAAGAAACTTAGGCAATCAAAAGTAAAGTGACTAATGCAGGATCAAATTGTTGCAAAATGTCAAGCTGGTTTTCTTAATTTATGTCTAGTACTCCATCTACTGTGTCACCTAGTTGCTTACTGGTTTGGGGGGACATGTGTTCCCTCTTAGAGGAGATTTAAAAAAATCTTAAACAACTGATAAGTTGCTGGCATTGGAGTTTGAGATAATATGACTATTTTAATGTTTTGACTACCCAAGCATAAAAGTCACATAAAAGAAGGCAAAACACAGAAGTTAGACATTACCATAAATTTATGCTAAAATAGAAGCACATGCTAAAGTGGCATTATATTATTCTCATCAAGAAAATGCAAAAGCTATGAGGGAAGTTGCTGGGAAGATGGCACAGTAGATCAGAAATTTCCAAGTTCTCTAGATTTCCCCCATAAGCAAAATTAATTGTGCCTCAGGTGACTGATAAACTGCTGAAAAATAAGTAAGACTGAACCAGAGCTTGGATTCTCCTGAGAAAACCCTAAGAAAGATGCCAAGATTGAGGCTTAACCAGCATGAGGTATAGCTTGTAGGCAACCTGTAGGCTAGCTCCAAAGAAACAGCAAGTGGGCAGCACTAGAGCTCATTGGGTTTGAAGGTTGCCAGCCAAAACTACAGGAACTTTGACCTCCCAGACACTCTGAGGAGTCAGAGTCTGAGTTCCCCAAAATTGAGGGAACCTCAACTAATTAGGAACTCCAGGCCCAGGTGTGCTGCTGAGATGCTGCCATAGTCAAGAAAGAACCAGCACTTATTGGGTACAGAAGTAGTGGAGCAAGGACCCTGCTGGCTGTAGGCATTTATTTTCAGGAGAGTGGAATTTTTGGTTTGGCATTCCAAGCCAGAGAGGAGAATTGAAATGAAGCCAAAGACACCATCTTCCTCCCCACCCCATCCACCGACCTACTGCAGATTATAGGTGGTTACACTCATAATTTCTTATTTTAAAAACAATGTGCAGTCAAAGGAGAAAACCCAAACACAGAAACTTACTATGGGAATCAGGAAGACAGGGGTTCATCTTCAGAGAGGAGAATAGTGAAGTTACAAAAAAAAAGCCTCTCCTACTCCAAAGAGTAATGTTAAATAGCTATTATCCAGAAAGAGTTTAAAGAAAAATTCAAAAGATAATTTAAAAACCAGAAGAGAAAGTTTGAGGAAAAACCGAGAAAAATAAGATTATGAAAAGAAAGTGCAGCAACTGGGAATCCAGAAAATGATCTTTGAAAATTAGAATTGAGCAAAGGGAAACCAGTGAAACTATAAGAGACCAAGAAATAACAAACAAAATATAAAAATGAAAAAATAGAAAGAGAAAATCTGAAACATCTTTTAAAACAATAGCAATAACAACCCATCTGGAGAACAGATAAAGAAGAGAAAACAAAAAAATAATTGGACTACCTGGCTAAAGAAAGAACCTTGACACAATAATACAAGAAATAAAGAAAATTGACCCTAAGTGATAAAACATAAAAAGAAAATAGGGGGAAAAATCCACAGATTACCACTTCAAAGAGACCATAAAAGCAAAATGCATAGGAATGTTATTGCTAAATTTTGAAAACCTCAGATCAAAAAGAAAATTTTACCAGAAACAAGAAACAAACAATTCACATATGCTGTAACTATAATTAGAATTGTACAGGATTTATCAACAAGTACACTAAAATACCCTAAGTTCTGAAATATATTTCAACGGATATATATATATATATATATATATATATATATATATATATATGTGTGTGTGTGTGTGTGTGTGTGTGTGTGTGTGTGTGTGTGTAAAACTAGGCTTGTGGCTAACAATGTTTTGCCCAGGAAAATTGAGCATAATATTGAATCAAAAAATAGACATTCAATGAACTCTCTGATTTTAAATTTTTGTCTAACCTTACCTTAATTTAATAGAAAATTTAACATAAACCATTATTAAAGACAGTTCAAAAGACTTAGTAAGAATAAACTATTTATGTTTTATTCATGGACGTGTAAACCATATGTCTTAGATTGAGAATAGCAATTTTGTAGTCCAAAAGAAAGATCAGGCAGAGCAGAGTATGATCTGACTCTAAAAAAGCAAAACTATATAGGAAAAGATAAACATAATAATTACACTATACAAATGAGTTGCAGAGGAAGAACTGGCACAGAGGCATTAGTTCTGAAAGGAATAGGATAAGATGGGCTACAAAGATGGGTAGAATAATGGAACTGGGATAAGGAAGAGGGAAAGAATGGTAGGGTAGGATATAGGAGGTATCCATGGGTGGAGGGAGGTTAAGTAATAACAAGGCAAGTTAAGGAATAGAACTAAAGTAGAAGAGTTAGCAAGAATAGGAAATAAGAAATATACATAAACACAGTAATAAGAATCAGGAATAGAATTTATTGGGGGAAAATAACTATGGCTAGTAATCATTAATCTCAAATAAAGTCAGACTTAAGGATTTAATTAAGACAGAAATCTACATTATATATCAGCCATATTATATTCTTTTAGATGCATGTCTATGTATATGTTAATGCGTATGTATATACGTGTGTCTATGTTCATAGGTATACATGTAGGTATATGTATGTGTGTATATAGATATATGTAAGTATATAGATATATGTGTATAAGTATGTATGTGTGTATAAATGTATCCATGTGTAACTGTAACCTGCATGGGGAAGGTGGAGACAGTGGAGGATGAAAGGGCAGAAAAAATAAAGTAACAACTACATAAAAGATAACAAAAGAATAACCTGGAAGGAAGCTAAGATGAATAGTCATAAATAGTATGTCTTATATCAGCTTTCTTGAAAACTAAATTTATTGATAGTTTTTTGTTTTTTGTTTTTTTTTTGCTGAGGCAATTGGGGTTAAGTGACTTGCCCAGGGTCACATAGCTAGGAAGCATTAAGTGTCTGAGACCAGATTTGAATTCACATCCTCCTGACTTCAGGCTCTATCCACTGTGCCACTTATCTGCCCCTTGTTACAGATTTTGAATCCTCTCTGATGTTCTGCTGGACACATGACATTTTGCCATTTTGTTTTTCTTTTTCTATCTTTTAGTTTCTATTTGTTTTTTTTCTTATGTTGTATTTAAATAAATTTTTTTTAAAAAAGAAAAACAGTTCTTTCTTTTACTTCCTCTGCCACTATGCTTCCTACCTACCTTTGAATTTTTCTGTCTCACATAGCACCATACCATCTGTTTCACCCCAAATGAAGTCAAAACTGTTCAAACTATATGGATTTTGTGAATGACTGCAGATGCTATCTTCCTCAAATAGAGAGAATGTTTTATTCTTCAATAGCCAAGATTTCAGTCAAACAGGATAGCAAGTCCAAGAGTAAAAGAAAAATGTTTTGTAGCCAGATCATTTTTGATTGCCTTAATGACCACTAATTAAACATTTTGGCTCTTAAAAGCCTCTGGAAAAGACAACAGCACAGCAGTTTCTCCAAGATGATTTCATCAGGTGTTTAATCGGGTAGAATATCCAAGTCATTAGACCTGCTGCTAGAAACTCAATGAAATGTTTTAAATTTCAAAATATTTTTCCTGTATTGTGTAGGTACTATCAATTTTCTCTTCTGTAATGTGTATGCGCTTTTATTTATATTATAAAGTGACAGATTTATAAACTTAATTTAGTTATTCCCATTTTGAATGGTGATATGCAAAAGCCCTTTTTAAAAAGAACTCATTCTCTTATTGATATGGTTTTCTAAAATTATGAATTTTATCTTCATATGTTGATAATGAGAACTAGGTGTTGCATTCCTACAATCATATGTGAAGAACAGTTCTCTCCTTATGTTTTAATAATTTTAATTTTTATCCAAACTCAGTCATTACAGAATGAGTATTTCAAGAGTAGGTTCAGTTTTTTGTTATTGATGGTGG
This sequence comes from Myrmecobius fasciatus, assembly GCA_023553655.1. Lineage (NCBI taxonomy): Eukaryota > Metazoa > Chordata > Mammalia > Dasyuromorphia > Myrmecobiidae > Myrmecobius > Myrmecobius fasciatus. The sequence continues at coordinate 2,659 of JAJPUD010022493.1, read as the reverse complement.
CAATAATCGAGTTGTTGCTATTTGATGTTATTTTGATTATTCTTTTTATTTCCACCTAGCTTTAAACTCAGTGGCTGACACATCCTAGACACTTAAATATTTGTTTACTAATGTCTGTTGACTGCTCAAGAGAAGATGGGATTTGGAAAGGACAAGAAGAAAAAAAAATAAAAGAAGAAAGAAAGAAATTGAATCTTTGAAAAGAAATTGTCTATTTGTCCCCTGAGCCATTATGATATGAATTCACAGATGCTAAAGGTGAGAAATCGTACAATAAAGTTAAAAAGAAAAGAATGGCTGTGTGACGTAATAGTAATGAAAGCCTACTATCTTTCTTTTTTCTTTTTTTTTATTAAAAACTTTTTATTTACAAAACATATGAGTGATTTTTCTACATTGACCTTTGCAAAAACTTTTTTTTCCCAAGCTTTTCCCCTCCTTCCCCCAACCCCCACCCCTAGATGACAGGTAATCTAAAACATGCTAAGTAGGATAAATTATATGACAAATACAATACATGTATACATATCTATACAGTTATCTTATTGCACAAGAAACATCAGATCTAGAAAGAGAAGAAGAAAAAACAACATAAGAAGGAAAAACAAAATGCATGGAAATATTCACAGAAAGCATTAAAATGCTATGTTGTGGTTCACACTCAGTTCCCACAGGCCTCTCTCTGGATGTATATGACTATCTTCATTGCTGAACAATAGGAACTGATTTGAATCACATCATTGTTGAAGAGAACCATGTCCATCAAAATTGATCATTGTATAGTCTTGTTGCTGTGTATAATGTTCTCCTGGTTCTGCTGATTTCACTCAGCATCAGTTCATGCAAGTCTCTCCAGGCCTCTCTGAAATACTCCTGTTGGTCATTTCTTGCAGAACAATAATATTCCATAACATTCATATACCATAATTTATTCAGCCATTCTCCAATTGATGGGCATCCTTTCAATCTCCAGTTTCTTGCCACTACAAAAAGGGCTGCCGCAAATGTTGTTGCACATGTGGGTCCCTTTCCCTCATTTAAAATCTCTTTGGGATATAGGCCCAGTAGAAACACTGCTGGGTTAAATGGTATGCACAGTTTGATAACTTTTTGAGCATAGTTCCAAACTGCTCTCCAGAATGGTTGGATCCGTTCACAGTTCCACCAACAATGTATCAGTGTCCCAGTTTTCCCACATCCCCTCCAACAGTTATCATTATCATTTCCTGTCATTTTAGCCAATTTGACAGGTGTGTAGTGGTATCTCAGAGTTGTCTTAATTTGCATTTCTCTGATCAATAGTGATTTGGAGCACCTTTTCATGTGACCAGAAATAGTTTCAATTTCTTCGTCTGAAAATTGTCCATTCATATCTTTTGACGATTTATCCATTGGAGAATGGCTTGAATTCTTATATATTTGAGTCAATTCTCTATATATTTTAGAAATGAGGCCTTTATCAGAACCTTTGGATGTAAAAATATTTTCCCAGTTTACTACTACCCTTCTAATCTTGTCTGCTTTCCTTTTGTTTGTACAAAAACTTTTTAACTTGATACAGTCAAACTTATCTATTTTGTTAATGATGACCTCTAGTTCTTCTTTGGTCACAAATTCCTTTCCCCTCCACAGGTATGAGAGGTAAACCATCCTATATTGTTCTAATTTGTTTATAATATCATTCTTTATGCCTAGATCATGAATCCATTTTGACCTTATCTTGGTATATGGTGTTAGGTGTGGGTCAATGCCTAATTTCTTCCAGACTAGTTTCCAATTATCCCAGCAGTTTTTGTCAAATAGTGAGTTTTTATCCCAAAAACTGAAGTATTTGGGTTTATCAAACACTAGATTACTATTGTCATTGAGTATTTTGTCCTGTGAACCTAACTTATTCCACTGATCCACCACTCTATTTCTTATCCAGTACCAAATGGTTTTGGTGACCACTGCTTTACAACATAGTTTGAGATCTGGTGCAGCTAGGCCACCCTCATTTGCATTTTTTTTCATTAATTCCCTTGAAATTCCTGACCTTTTGTTTTTCCAGATGAATTTTGTTGTTATTTTTTCTAGGTCAGTTAAATAATCTTTTGGGAGTTTGATTGGTATAGCAATAAATAGATAGATTAGTTTAGGTAGTATTGCCATCTTTATTATATTTGTTCAATCTATCCAAGAGCACTTGATGGTTTTCCAATTGTTTAGATCTGACTTTATTTGTGTCGAGAGTGTTTTGTAGTTTTGCTCATATAGATCCTGACTTTCCCTTGGCAGATACATTCCCAAATATTTTATACTATCCATAGTTATTTTGAATGGAATTTCTCTTTGTATCTCTTGCTGTTGCATTTTGTTGGTGATGTATAAAAATGCTGATGATTTATGTGGATTTATTTTGTATCCTGCAACTTTGCTAAAGTTGTGGATTAATTCTAATAGTTTTTTAGTTGATTCTCTAGGGTTCTCTAAGTAGACCATCATGTCATCTGCAAAGAGTGATAATTTGGTTTCCTCATGACCTACTCTAATTCCTTTAATCTCTTTTTCTTGTCTTATTGCCAAGGCTAGCATTTATAATACAATATTGAATAGTAATGGTGATAGTGGGCCAACCTTGTTTCACCCCTGATGTTATTGGGAATGGTTCCAATTTATC